>OOFC01010893.1:16844-47656 GCA_900323345.1 Pseudochromis fuscus
AAAACAACAAAATGCTGAGTGAAAACAAGAAAATGTTTGGTAAAAAAACTACAAAATATGGGGTAAAAACAATTACATTTTGGGTTAAAACAACATTGTGTGTAAAAATAACAAAATGATGGATATAAACAATAAAAATTGGGGGGAATAAACAAAATATTAGATAAAAACAGCAAATTTTGGGGTGAAAACAGCTCATCTTATTGGGTAAAATTAACCTAATATGTAATTAGTCTAATATTGACTAAAATTTTGGGATAAAAACATCAAAATTTTGGCTAAAAACAACAAAATTGGATAAAAACAATACATTTTGGGGTAAAAACAACTAATCTTTTGGGTAACATCAATCCAATATGTAGTTAGTCCAATATTGACCCAGTTCTGGGTTAAAACAATGCAAATATTAAATGTGTAAGTTAGTTAAATGTGATCCTTTTCCAAAGTTTGGAGGGTGTGCTGGATTTTCTGCAAAGATTTAAACTAATGGCAGTTGTTCCCGGATTCAACATATTTAATAATGTCGACCATATTGACACCTAGTGGTAAAACAAGCCTCTACATTAATTTCCTTGTCAATGGCTTGTTGTGGCTGATAACAGCAGCCATTCATCACAGCTCCCTGTGCAGTTGGCCTACTTCTCTGTCAGTCTCTGCCCATAACAAATAAAAATGTGCAGGCTGTTATGTGCAGGGTTGCCAGGTTTGAGAGAAAAATGCATTCTTATTTCAATGACCTCACAAACAGGGACAAAAATGATTAGTGAATCGAAAAATTATATAACAGTCATACTTTTAAAATAATGAAGCAAAAATATGAAAGCAAAAGTGACTTAGTTACTCCCGTTCAGCTATTTGTTTCCTTATTATCACACTGAGAACAACTATTTAACTAAGATTTTATTGCCCTATGTTCTGCAGTCATAAAATAAGACAGTATATTTAAAACCAGCATCAGCCAAGTATGTTCACACATACAGAGAATTTGTTTTCAGTTGTTAGTTTCTCTCAAGCAGTTACAATCAACACAATAAACATGAATAAGTTAAATACACCTGAAACAGGATTTAAATATAATGCACTAAAATATGTGCAACAATAAGAGTATGAATGGTACGCTGCAATATGGATTGACCAAAAATAAGTAAATTACATTAAAAAATAGAGTGTAGAAACAGTGTAATCAGTGAGGTTTTTGTACAATGAAAATAGTGGCAATAGGGTCATAGTGCAAATACTGATGGATTAATTATTAAAACCAGCTGATATCAAGAGGCCTAGGTGATAAACTAACCACTCACTGTCTTACCTGTGCATGCTTCATGTGGCTCTATAATCACATTGTCTATATCAGGGCTGTCACACATGCAAGGCCCAGTCTGGCCCTCCACAGGGTCCAATCTGGGCTGTGGGATGAATTTGCAAAGTGTGAAAATCATGTAGAAGGCACTAACTGCAATTTGCAACAACCTTCATGTATTTTTCCATGTAAACAATTTATACATTTACAAGGGGATACCTGAACTTTCTTCTTTAGTAGCTCCCACTTTAGTGTGTATGATGTGGTGAGTCGGATCAGGTGGTCAGGATTACTGCACAGATGTGGAACAGCAGTAAATGATCTGTGTAGATCCACTGTGATCTGGAAGCTGTACTTCACAGGTGTAAATGATAAACTGAAGCATGATATTGTTGAATTTGCCCTTTTTGTTCTTCAGAAATTTCAGATTCATGAAGTGTTTTGTAAAACAACAGTTCATTAAGTGTCACCATTTTCATAATTTACTTATTTGCACTAAAACAAAGGGAAAATTTTTGAGTTGTTATTTATAGGTTATTATGCTATTATTTTACTGATCTGGCCCACTTAATATCAAATTGGGCTGTAAGTGTCCCCTGAACTAATGAGTTTAACACTTGTGGTCTATACCGTCTGTGTTCTGAGACTGATCGATACAGACTGAGTCCTCCATGGTCCAGGACTGAATGAAGCAGGAGGTCCTTCCTGCTGGCTGCCATCAGACCTTTTATTATAGTGTATTAAAATAAATGTAAATACTTTTCATGTGTATGTTTCCACTTCTAATTCTTTTTTTCTGTTTTCTGTCTGTTTTTGCACATTCATAAAACCCTGAACACTGGTATTTGCACATTTCAATAATTACATCTCATTTTTGCACATTTCTGTAATTACATTTGTTTTTTGCAAATTTTTAGAATTACATTTAGTTTTTGCCCTTTTTGTAATTTGCACATTGGGGTATTTATTATTTATTATTCTGCTTGTTTTTGTCCATACTATTTTCCTATGCTATTCTTATTTTATTTTATACTGTGCATATTCGATATTTCCTATATTTTTACTTCTTGCCTTGTGCCTGTAGTGTTGATCGTCTACTGCTATGTGGGGATTGTCACTAAGTTTTTGTTGCATCGAAATAATTTCCTGCAAAGCATCAATAAAGTATCTATCTCCTGTACCAAACAAAAACTGAATATTTGAACGCTGCAGATGGTGGATCCGACAGACAGTATCTGGCAACCTCTCCCCCCTGCTCTCTGACGTGCCCGAGCTCGTAGTGCAGTGTGCATCTGGAAGTTGTCGCCATCATATCTGGCTAAATGTTAAGCTAGCTCTCAAGTCGTTGTGTCCGGGGACATATATAAAGTGACTGCTCCCACTAACGTGTGGTTGTTTCTTATGTGTAGCTTATGTGTAGAACTGGTGTGATGTTATTACTCACAGTGTTGTGTGTGGCTCACTTACACCAGCAGTAGCTCCTTTATCTCGCAGAGCACACATCACATTAGCAGGGCTGGAGTCTTGAGAAGCAGCTAAAGGGGCGGCGGGCTGCTAACACCGTCGCTAGCTAGCAGCGAGGTTGGTTAGCTAGTTAGTCAATTAGTTAGTTAGTTAACCAGCTAGCGAATCGGTCGATAATCAGCGTTAAAGTGAATAAAGTCACGGCTGTGAAAACACTCGGACCAAGGAGCTAGCTGCAACTCCGGCTGAGGAAACCCCGAGAAGGTTTTTAGCTAACAGCAGCTACACAGCCAGCTGGGATTGAGCTGCCGCGGTGGGAGTCTGTTAAACTGGAGCTGGCATCGTCACATTTCCCATCTTTAACACGTATGTTTGCTACTTTTCTCTCAGACTTATTGTGTGGCATTTCCTATTGAAGCTAACTTCCTCTGCAGAGTCTTCTCTGCTTGCAACTAAGCTAGCAAGCTACATCTCCTGTGCAATGTATATAGTTACCAAGCTAGGTTTATTATACTGTACAGTTAACAGGTCATAAAGTGCTGTTATGGAGTGTGGTGTTTATACTGTGCTGGGACATGTCTGTGTCATGCAGCAGGCGGCTGGGCCTGACAACCGACAAGATGTCTGAGGGTGAGAGCAAGCAGGCCCCGGACACCGTGCAGGAGGTGAAGCCGGAGTCCATGGCTGCTGCTGCTGCCGCTGCTGCACCCACAGGTCAAGGAGTGTCATCCGTGTCTCCGCCGGTGTCCGTGGTGACCCAGCCTCCTGCCACCGCTGCCACGGAGGATGAGGAAGAGGAGAGTGAAGATGAGTCAGAGATTTTGGAGGAAAGCCCGTGTGGACGCTGGCAGAAGCGCAGGGAAGAGGTAGGATGGGGGGAGATGTTTATCTGAGGAGGAGTCAGGTTTACCTTCATTGAGCTGGACATAACTCCTGATGCATTATTTTTTTCTCTCTCTCACTTCGAAGGTGAATCAGCGCAACGTCCCCGGGATCGATAATGCTTACTTGGCCATGGACACAGAGGAAGGAGTTGAGGTGGTGTGGAATGAGGTCATGTTCTCAGAAAGGAAGAATTTCAAACTACAAGAGGTGGGTGCAGAGCGAGACCAGTGCAGTGAAATGCACATTAAACCTCTGTACACTACAGTAGCTTTTGCAACATGCACGTTAGGAGGAGAACATCATACTTTGAAGAAATACAGTGCCATAAGAAGGCCTCTAAAAATGTTTCAGCCTGCTGGGTTTTTTTTTGTTTGGCTGTAAGCTTCTTAAGCAACTGGTCAGATTTTGTTGCCACCAGCACAATAGCGAAGTGCACACTGTGTCTGTGTACCTGCAGAAACAATTACATAAACTAGAAGAGTGAGAACAAGTGGTATTTAAGGCTCTTGCTTGCATGTGTCTTTTGGTATCCCAGGCATTTTGTTGTTGGTTTGGCTTAATTCTGAAGTGCATCTTTAAAGTTTTCTTGCTTTTATGTTGCCTTGACAAGCAGTTGAAGTTTACATCTGTTGCTTATATTTTTCAGTAAATTACACAAGATTATGGTTGGTTACTCTTTACTGCATCTCCATCTCCTCAGCGACCAGTTAAAGCTGTTGGCAGGATTTGAATATTAAATAGAAAAAAGAGTTAATTTTGCTTTTAAATATATATATTTCCTAGATTTGTGACATCTGTATGGTGTGCAGAGTAAAATCCAGAATTAGCTTTAATGGATAACCTATTCATAGCTGTTGAATCTACATCTTAGTCTTTCCCAACCACTAAGCCGCTGCCCCCCTCCTTAGCTACAGTTGCAGATATGTGGCATTGTGTATTACTGAGTAATTTCTTCTGTTTTCCTTGTTTTCTTGTAGGAAAAGGTCAAAGCAGTGTTTGATAATTTGATCCAACTGGAGCATTTGAACATCGTGAAGTTCCACAAGTACTGGGCGGATGTCAAAGAGAACAGAGCGAGGGTAAGACATCACGGATGGCTACAGTTGCAGATATGTTACAGATGTCTTTCTTTTCTTCAACTCACACGAACAGGAGTGTAACATCCTGAATGCTTATCTGATTTCATTCATTTATTTTTGTTTCTTTGCAGGTTATTTTCATCACTGAATACATGTCCTCAGGAAGCCTCAAACAGTTCTTGAAAAAGACAAAGAAGAACCACAAGACTATGAATGAAAAGGTGTGAAAGCCTCTGTTGCAACTGTGATGAGTTTTGAAAATGATGCTGATGAGTGTATAACAGGTTATAATGCACCCTGGTTGATTCTTTTTCCCTTTTTCTTGTCTGACAGGCTTGGAAGCGCTGGTGCACACAGATCCTCTCTGCTCTCAGGTTAGTCTGACAAAAATGTTCATTTGTGTAACCTGCTGAGTGTTACAAAACAAAATGTAATGTGGGACATGGATGTGATTCACAACACAAATGCCAAGAGGTGATTACTACAACTGCAGAAAGTCAGCCGTGTCACAGAGGTCTCTGCTTGGTTGTTGTCTTGCCTGCAGCTACCTGCACTCCTGTGAACCTCCCATCATCCATGGCAATCTGACCTGTGACACCATCTTCATCCAGCACAACGGCCTCATCAAGATTGGCTCAGGTGGGGCTCAGAGACCACTTTTATTTCCAGATAATAAGACCAGGAGAGAGTCAAGCCACAGTATGTTCTTGTACTTTAATAGCAGATGCCCTCACTGTTGTTGTTGTTTTTGTCTTCCCCTGCCACTATTTCAGTTGCTCCAGACACGATCAATAACCACGTGAAAACCTGTCGGGAAGAGCAGAAGAGCCTTCACTTCTTTGCTCCAGAATATGGAGGTACGATCCTGCCCGAGTGTGTCGTTTGCCTCGGACACCTCACAGAAATGTGGGATTGTGTTGCTGTGATATTGATTAACTTTCGTCTGTTTTCAGCTGTTGCCAATGTTACCACAGCCGTGGATATCTATTCCTTTGGAATGTGCGCCTTAGAGGTGAGAAGATAACGTTGTTCTGCTCGGAGCCGTCACACACACTGACATGACACACACACACTCGTCTGCTCGGTCGTTTGTGGTGATCACAGCAACAAAAATAGAGAGCACAGTTTGCGTGAACTCCAGCTTCACTGAATGCTTGTTTTGTAATGTCCTGATGGTGTGCGTGTTTCACTGCCTTTGAAACAAAGCTCGTACTTATCCCAGCTTTAGACTGTGTCGATATTCACTTGGAAATTCAGTCACAGAAATAGACATCAGCTTCTGTAGGAATTAAATACACAGATACTTTTAGCTTAAACACCATGAGCTCTGCAGAGATGACAGATGTGTTGACTGTTGTTACTGATGAGTTAAAGTTTATATTTATGGATCCTGTCTTTGTCCAATCACTTCCTCAGATGGCTGTGTTGGAAATCCAGAGTAATGGAGATTCGTCTTATGTGTCCCAAGAAGCCATAAACAGTGCCATTCAGTCCCTAGAGGACCCACTGCAGCGGGTGAGCAGTGGAGACACAGGCATCTAGATGCAGGTGCTGATTTAGGAGAGAAACTCTCAATCTAAAGTGTGTGTGTGTTTTTTGTTTTTTTTTTCTCCTCATGACTCTTCAGGAATTTATCCAGAAGTGTCTGGAGGTCGACCCCAGTAAGCGACCCACAGCCAGGGAGCTGTTGTTTCACCAGGCCTTGTTTGAGGTGCCATTACTGAAGCTGCTGGCTGCACACTGCATCGTCAGTCACCAGCGTGAGTACACACACACACACACACACACACACACACACAGAGAGCATGCACTGGTATAAATACTGGCTGTTAGTGTCATAAATTTAAAGCTATATAGTCACTACCACTATATTGTTTGTTTTTTTAACTTTTATTAGAATAGGGTCCTTGACAAAGAATCTCACACAGCAACAGGTGGATTTTTTAATAACATTATGTAAAATTCCTGTTGTGAAGGAAAAAAAAGAGACTTGTATTTATTGTCCAGAGATCATCAGCTGTGTATGTGTTTTGCTGGTGTCACAAAAATATGTGTAGAGTTTAATTTTGAAAAATAACTGTACTGTTGGCGACTGTGCTCGTGTAGTTAAAGTCTCCCTCTTTTTCATCTGTAGACATGATTCCAGAAAATGCTTTAGAAGAGATGACAAAGAACATGGACCCCAACCTGGTCATTGTTGAAGCCAAGGATGGAGTCCAGATGAAGTAAGGCTGAATGTAAAATCGCAAAAACTGTGCATATTATAATTTACTAGTTGTATTTTCATGATAGTAAATACAGTAAAATCCAGACACACAGAAGTAGATTGTGTGTGAAACTTTGATTTCTTTAGTGTAGTTCAAATGCAGTCTTTGGGTTAAGTGTTCCCCTACAGTTTATTACTGCAATTGCATAAGTAATCTGACAGTGAAATGCAGTACGAGTAAGTTTTGCTTTTGTTTCAGACTGTCCCAGTTTCCTGCTCTGGAGCTGGACAAGTTCCTGGAGGATGTAAGGTAAGGGGACATAGTTTGAAACTAATTTGTTGCTGGTTTAAAGTTTCTCTCTTCAAGCCTGGTGCAGCTGGAAGAATGTATCCTAATGTATAAGCAACAGTTTCCACATTTTAGCCAAAAAAGGTGTCCTGTAAAATCCCCCACGCTGAAGTTTTACTGGTTTTCGTCTCTGATTGACCAGGAATGGGATCTATCCTCTGACTGCATTTGGGATCCCCTGTCCTCAGCAACCTCAGCAGGAGGCTGTGAAGTCCCCCATAGTTCCCCCCTCAGTCAAAACCCCGACTCCTGAACCTGCAGAGCTCGAGACGAGGAAGGTGAGAACAGTCGGATCCATTAACTTTAAATGTCGTATTTCCACACGTTCTGTGATTGTATTGAAAATATTGAATTCACTGAACACATCACTTCATCATGTTCGTGCAACAGCTGTTAATCAGTTTTCCTTTTGAAACTCCCAGGTCCTTCAGATGCAGTGTAATATTGAGCCTGTGGATGAGGGCACTAAGCATCATGTAAGTCTCTGTGCTGCTGGATGAGTGGATGAAGTCAGGTTATGTGATTGTTTAGATATTTAAATCCACTCCTCTTGTTCTCCTGTCAGCTGACCTTGCTGCTGAAACTTGAGGATAAACTGAACCGGCACTTGAGCTGTGATTTGTTACCAAGTAAGTAGCTTAATTTTACTGTCAACGTCACATTTGAAAACTTCATAATAGGCACATTGCATCCTGTGTCTTGCTCAATAAAACTTCAACGTTCTTTCATGTTTAGATGAGAACGTGCAGGAGTTGGCTGTGGAGCTCGTTCAGCTGGGGTTCATCAGTGAGGTGAGTGGTCTTCGTCACTGTGACCTCATCGACCACACCTTTTAAAGATGTAGTCTCACCTCGCTGTCTTCTCCGTTTCAGGGCGATCAGCCGCGACTCACCTCCGTTCTTGAAGAGGCCTTCTCAAAGTTCTACAGCCGGAACGGTTCTCTCAATCCGGTGACTGTTTCCTCATAGCGGAGGACTCACCAGGCCTTCTCTCAGCCCTCCTCGTCCTCTACGACAGGACTAGCTTTTTGCTTCACCTCCGACTGGCAGGAAAGCTTCGCGAGGACAGAGGAGGAAGCCTTGGTCTGATTTGCAGATCCTGCATCCTGTCCTTGTATCTTTTGGTGGGAAAAGCTGCCACTAAGTGGTCGTCGCTTTCTATCTTTTTATTTTTCCACCAATACAGCCATCTGCTTCTCTTTTAAAAGAGGAAATCCTAGTTGCAACTTCAAGGAAAATACAAATGAGTCTCCACTGTTTGGCTTAGTTCTTTCAATTCTGACGTAGAGATGAGAGAAGTCAGCAAAACAAAATGGAGAGCAGCAGTATTTTCCTTAAGTCAGTGTTAAAATTGTATTTTAAACATTTTTACTTAAAACTGTTTAATAGTTGTCTGTATGGGGAAAAAAAAAAAACCTCCTCTTTGTCCCGGCATACTGAAGTGTGTGTATTCTGGTGTTGTAAGGTTTAAGTCTGGTTGTCCTTTAAAAACTTTCTCTTGAGCAGCGAGCGAGGCATCTTCTCACCTTGTATCAGTTCTCCAAGACTCTGACATGTGCATCACACTGGTGACAGATGCAGCGTCAAATCTACTATCATTGTACAACATAGTCATGAAATATGCAGCCGCGACACAATCCGATGAGCGACAGATAAAATATTCCAAAAAAAAAAAGAGAGAAAAATCAAACTATTTATTTGTGTATCTTTTCCTGAGTGTGTAATGTTACTTCACTTCCAGCACAAAAGGCCGGTGGTTGTTTGAATGTATGCTTTTACTTGCTCTTTTTCTTTTGATCATGCTGTTTATTTCCATGATAAAAGGAGGTGTTGTCACCTGACTGTGGTCCAACTACTACAAGTAGAACATTGCAGCAGCACTTCTGGTGTTTCGGTGGCGTTTCACACGCGAGAGGTTGGTTAGATCCACGCGGAGCTGCTTCCTGGATGTGATGGATGATTGTCAGCAGGGTTTGGTGAACCACTTGTATGCTCTTCCGTGTCTAAGTGGAAAGCGCTGCATGCAGTAAACTTGCTCCAGTTCTCAGATTTAATGTAATTTGCCACGCAGGTGAAGTTTTGTCAGCTTAGGCCCGTCAACATTTTAGATTTTGTGGCTCTGGTGTTCGTTTCCTTCATGGCTTGAGGTATTCTGTGTGACACCAGAGGTATAACATGTTCTTCTTGCCTCTTAGGTATTCAGTTATTGGCTCAGACCACTCTTATCTGTTAACTGTTTTTGGGGGATCTCTCTGCTAGTTTGCACAACTGTACACTTCTGTATCCTGTTGGAAATGTCCTGTGGCCTCTGGCTTGTGCACACCAACAGGAGGAACTTAGGTGATTTGGAAATGGCGTCATAAATAAAAAAATAATAATAATAATAATAAAAAATGTAGTCAGTGATCCAGTCTTGTCTTCTCTATGCTGTGACTACCTTCTGACAGGGTCTGTAGATACTGCGAGATACAAGTGTGGGACTGCCTGGCATGCTTGTAACCATCTTGTACACTGTATGCTGGACACTGTGCTCTGTTTCTGCAATGCATTTATCCTCTTTTATTTTATTTTTTTTCACTTCCTAAAATAAAAAATTACACTATCAGCTCGTTGCGTCTTTGGTCGTATTTTGTTCTTCATCACTGCTCTGTGATGAGATCAGCGTTCATGATCAAAGACCAGAAAGTAAAATTATTTGTAACATTTACACAAATTTGGAGTTGATTACAAAGCCTCTAAATTTGGAAAGATTCAAGAGGCTGCAATCACACAATCATTTTTCTCAGCAGGTGCAAACTGAGCCACATGATGAGAAACTGAAGAAAAATCAATCTCATCTGAAAACCAAAATTGGATTTTGCATTTTTAAATTACCTCAGATGAAGAAGTAATAAAATCCTTTGTACTCCATTCTTCAAAGTTGTGACAATCTTATATTGTTTAAAAAGTCGTACAACAAAATGTCTTTAAAACCCTGCAACTCAAGTGTTTGGTGACATAATTGAGTGTTTGTGTCACAGTATAATTGTAAAAATTGTAAATATTTTGTACTGTGGAATTTAAGGTCACGATTTTAAAGTTTTAATACTGAAGCTTAGTCTTTTGGGGAAAAATGTCTTTGTATAAATATCAACTTTAATATATGTTTATCTTTAAATTTGGCCTATTCTACTTTTATTTATCTGTCATACAGTATAAATACTGTGACAATGTCAGACATTAATATCAAATGTCAAAATTTGAAGGAATGAAGTAAGTACATACAAGTAACTCCTGGTTTTTTGTTTTGTTTTTTTACCCTGATGCCGAGATGATGTCAGCTCAGTACGGATGTCCTTATATGGTCATCTTTTGCAGGAACATTATGCCAGTGCACGCAGCAGACTTTTAAATTTGCATTTCCTGCACGTACACCCATTCACATGAACACATAAAAAAATAAATATATATTAATGGCTGATATCCTAAGTAATGATCATCATATATATACCAAACAGACATGTCCAGCTGTTGATGTCCACTCTTATGTTTCGGATCAGACTGGTCAAACATCAGTAAACGAAAACTTGACATTTAAAATCAATGCAGAGAAGTTTAGTTTCTTTCTTTGCTGCTGATTTCTTTCTGAAACTCCTCACCTAAGAGACCAGGTGGTGAAATAGAGGAGGTGGTGTTCACAAACACTTCCTGGGAAGTTAGCCAATCTGAGGAAGACCTTTGAGGGGCGGGGCCTTAAAGAGACAGAAGCCAATTTCAGGCTGCAGATGAGCAAAAGACTGTGTAAAAAAAGGATGTTGCCACTGGAGCTCAAGAGTGAAGCCAATATGGAAGTGGAAAAAGGTGCAATACCACCAATAGCCACTAGATGCTGGCTCCAAAAAACTCTCCAAAAAGCTTCAATTCAAAAATCATCATTTTCAATCCTGAAATACTGTCAATACATTTTTTAAACAAGACATTCTGATGTCACTAGACCTACTTCCTCGCTCCTCCCTTCATGTCCAAATATGGTCACTTCTGGCTCAAAAAAACTAACATAGTGACACTCCAATACAAAACTCCTGGCTTCAAAAGGTGAGTTCACAAAACAACAGGTTGTCATGGTGACCACCTCCACCTCTCCATGAGATAAACTCAAGTTCGGTCTCAGGTCTAACCAGCTAATCTAGTGAGAACCCAAAATAAAATATAAAGAGCTGGAAATTTGCATAAAAAGTCCTCTGAGAGACAAAAAATAGTTCCTAAGCAATAAATGAATAAAATGTGCACACCAACACACAAATGAGACAAAATTCAACAGTTTAAATTATTTATACAAAATCCCATCCTGGTGTATCAGGAGTGTGACCTCCAGCCTCAGAGCATCACTGTTTGAATCAACAATTATTTCTTCAAAATGTTAAGAAACTGTAGCCCTTGTACAAGTATATTCATGTACGTAAAGTCACAATGTGTGCTCAAATAACAGTTGAATAAAACACATTTCATGCTGACAAACACATTGCCGTACAAAATTACAGCAGTAAAATAGAAGTACAGCGAGACTAAAAAATATTTTTGATATAAAACACCCTAGAAACACACTCTAAATAAAAAGCTACCAAAATGGCGACATCCAGTTCATGAGTGTTATTCAGCTGCGTGGGTATTTTCAATTCTGTACAATCGTGAGTAAAAAAATGAAACAAAAACTACAAAAACAGTACATAGCACTTCAATTCAAACACATTACTCTTTCACATTAAATTTGTGTTTTACTTCCCAGTATGAAAGTAATGTATATAGGCACAGTAATTAAATTCATGAGCCATGTTTGGTCGACACCATTCATCGTTATTCACAACTCCACTTTAACTCAGTGGCAGCGGCGCAGTTCACTTCTTCGTCTCTTCCGGACGTTTGCCGCCGTGAAGCTGCCAAACATGAAAAGCTCCTTCACCTGCGTCTCCTCAGTCTTATCGACAAGAAAACATCACTGAATTGTTTTCCAGAGTCTCCCAGACTGCAGCCAGGAAGCTTCATCATACAAAGACGACGCCTGGTAAATAGAAATATTCTGATGGGTCTCATTCCAAAACACTGTATATTTTAAATTTTAAAAAACATTTGATGAACCCACAATTTTTGTCTGAATTTCAGCACAATTCAAATAGTCTTAATTCTCTATTTACAAGCACAGACAAGAACATCTTGTTGCAGACTTGCCTTAAAAAAAATTTAGCTTAATAGTTACATTTATGCTTTGAGAGAAATGTATAAACAATATCGTTTGGACTTAATATTTGTATTTTTTGATCCAATAAAGACATTTTTCATAATTAAAATTCATTGACACTCCATAAACACAGCTAACTAGGGTTTGAGATAATTCAATATTTGTCATTTTTCATCTCTTCATAATCATATTGAGAATAATGTATTCAGTTACAGTTCACAATTTGAGCCTAAATTAACATGTTTTGACAAAATTTGCCACTACCTTAAATATTAAATACTCAAGCATATGCATTTTTTTAATTGGTCCTTTTTCCACTGAGGAAAAGCACATGTTTCAGTCTTAATGTCCTCTTGTGTCTTAAATAGAAGACAGCCATTGTTAATGTTATCAGTAAAAGTATATTTGATTATTTAATTCCAATAAGCCCAGAAAACACATTTGTATAATTAAAAGAAACAACTTTTCACTGCGTTAATTTACTGCTGCAGTTTTTAAATTGAGGTAATTCTAAAATCATTCAAATAATAGGTGATTAAATTGCCTTAATTCTTTTAAATATAGTGCTTGTAATAATATTGTGCGGTTGGTTTTGCGGTCACGCCAAGGATTACACTGTACAGAGTGATCATCAGATGTTACAGCTGCACTGAGGAACTTGTTGGTGGCACTGAATGGCAGCTAGATGTATCTTTAAATAAAAAATGCCCTGCTCTCTGTACTTCATCCCTTCGTCGTTACTCATCTCCATGAGAAACATCCACGCGCAGGGTCTGACCGAGCGATGACGGCGTGCTTTTTCTCTGCTGACTTCATGATGGTAGGTGTAGATTTACAGAAAAAAATTGTGCCTCAAGCAGCTCTGCATATTAGATACCTCATTTTGGAGTTAAACTCTCCGACCCTCGACGTGGGAGTAAACAAGAAATATACAGAATAATATCAAGTTAGCACCAGCAGTGCAGCAAAAAGGCATTCGACTTGTGGAGGCTCGTTCTGGTTCCACTCGCGGCTGGAAGTAGGTGACGTCACGGTGTCGTTCAGCGCCGTGATTAAAAACCCCACCGGGTCCGACGTGGAGGTCTGAGGATGTGTCGAAGCTCCGCGACCTCCTTTTTATTTATTTCTTCAGACACTGGTACATCAGCGCTCGTGGATTCAGCATGTAGCGCTCGGAGTTGAGTAACTTGGTGAGATACTGAGGCACCTGGGGCCGAGGAGCCATGTAGGACACGCCGGGGCTGACCGCCATCACCTCCGCGATCTTCTGCTTCATCTCACGTATCTCCCTGTCCTGCTTCATCACCTTATCTGTCGCAGAGATGAACAGATACATGAGGACAGAGACACTGCAGGGAGTCACAATCAATACAATTTTCTGTGCTATAATGTGACAAAAACAACATCCACAATTATAGACTATACAGAAGCTAACATGGCGTCGCCTGCTGGTTTGTGGACTCACATTTTGAAGCCAGGAGGAGTTTAGCATTTGATCGCCACCATGTTGGTTGTTTGGAGGCAGAAGTGACCATATTTGGATATAAAGGGAGGAGTGAGGAGGCGGGTCCAACCCCTGAACTCGAGAACTAACCACACCCCTAAATAGTCATCTTTTTGAAGACCAATATCTACTTAATTGTGATATTTTTAGTTTTTTTAGCACCAGCATCTACTGGAAATTGCACTTTTTTTGCTATTTTTTTCCATCCATTTCTATCTACAGTCTATGTGCACAATCCATAAGAAACCGGTCATTATGGGATTTGAGCTCAGAGACAAAGTGGATTAAGCAATCATCTGATCTTGCCCAAAATGTAATCCTTCCTGAAAATAAAGTGTTTCTGTAATGTCACTAACAGAGTAGAATCTCTGTAACGTTTAAGTAATATTTACTAAAATATACTCTGCACAACACACCCCACCCACAACACGCTATGCTAACTGGCTAATGGCAGCAACGAGTTCTTTACTACATCTAGTACTACTTTAATAAATAATGGGGCAAAATAAAATGGGCAAGTTTCAAGTCAAACTGACAGTCATTCATGCTCTCATTTCTAACAGACTAATTGTTAATCATTTTGCAGAATGCAGTTGATCAGTGTGTGTGTGTGTGTGATCTGCACTCGGATGCAGCTGCACAGTGAGTTAATGAGTCATGGCAGTTTGTATGAAACAGGCCACACTTTAACAGGCTCTGTCAACCAGGTGCAGAATAATGATGGGATATAAAAAAAATAATAATAATAATAATGCCGACACATACAATATATGCAATGTGTGGTGAAGTCTGGATTAAATGTAGGTGTGACAGGTCTAAAATCTGTGTCTCAAAGCAAAGGAGCTGAAAAATAACTGGCCACACAGTGGTGCTATTGGATCCAAACTCCCATTGAAACCTCATCACTTGTTCCCACAGACTGTATATAGACATGGACGAAGCAACCGGGGCTCAAGAAAAACATAAAGCAGATATTAGGCGTCAAAGAGAGGAAGATTTAGGTGGGTGGTAGTCTCATCCACATTGGGCAGCATCCTCAGCTTCAAGGGTTAGACCTGCCTCCTGACTCCTCCCATTATATCCAAATATGGTCACTTCTGCTTCCAAACAACCAACATAGCGGTGTTCAAACTCCTGGCTTCAGAATGCGAGTCACACTAGCTCTGTCCAGTCTACATATGGTACATAAATTTCTAATCTGATGCTAGTTTGCAGAAACACACCAACAATCAAACTGTTTACTGTCTAGTACAAACCAAAACTTTACAAGGGCTCATAATGAGGCTGCAGGGAGACTCAAACACAATCAATACACTGATCCCAGAAAAGAAGTGTGAACCTTGAGCGATCTCCAGCTGTCTGCGGGCGTCTCCCAGTGCAGAGAACAGGTCCAGCTTGATGCGAGTCTCAGCGCTCAGGTTGTACTCCAGATGTTGAGCCTTCTCCTGCATGGCTGACAGAGTGGACAGCAGCATGTCCGTCTCTTTCTCCACGCAGCGGTACTTTCCCAAAGCCTAAGCCCCACAAAGAAACACATCAGCCATGAGTGAAACAGCAGATATACCCTCTGAGGGAGTCGGTGCTTTGGTTTCCGAAGTAGGTTTTTTAAAATCTGTCAATTTTTTTAATGTTTTACTTGGGGAACCAAAGCAGCACAGAGAAAACAGTTTTCACATACTGATGATGAACTGGCCAGCCATTCAAAAAAACATGGCAGCTGCACATTAACTGATGATTCTTTCTGTGTTAACATCCACTTTTAACGTTGCCTCGCATCTTGTGAAAGGTGGCCTGGTTTTAATGGGAAGACCTGGCTTCTGATTCGGCATGCGTCATGGAGAGTACGTCACTAAAATGAAATCAAATACCACACAGTAACAACAACAACACCCGATGCCAGACAGAAAACAACCAAACAGTAACACTACACACTGATGTGATGACAGGAGTGCACTATGTTGACTGCAGGCCAAAAATAAAATACTAAATGTCGCCCAAAAACCATTAAGTTTCTAACAAAAAAAGGAATTATACACACACACACAAAATCAAACAGTAAAAACTACTTCATGACCAAACTGAGAAGTACTGCACCACTGGAGACTCACAGACACTTAAAACTCACAAGTTCATTCCCAAATAGAGTAAAAAGATACCTCAACATCACTCTCTAGATCTACCACACGACTCTCTTTCACTTGAAACTCCAGCTGTAGTTGTTTGTACTCTGTCTCTAGATCTTTAACCCTTTTCCTTAACATTTGGGTTTCACAGTGTTCCTGCCTGGTGTAGGAGATGGAAGAAAATAACAGTTTTGAGCCAAGGGAGGAGGGGGTGTCATTGGAAATGAAGACCAGTTTACACAGAAAGAAACATGACATTTCATTTGCATTTCATCACAGTTGTTAACGTTTATCATTACATTTAATGAAGGTGGTTATTAAAAGAAGCGAGTAAATACGTTGGCAGTTGGTAATAATTGTCAAGTGTGTATTAACCCTTTACCACCTGAGCCTCCAATTCTCCACGTGGACTTTTTAATGCTTATTTTGATTTCAAATTCGAATTTAACATGCAAAATCTAATACTCACGTGCAATTGCAGTGTTTGTGTTCACTAAAACTACTACTAGCTTACTACTAGCTCTCCTAGAAGCTTTGCTAACTTCTGGGAGAGGCGCTAGTGAAATTACCGTAATGACACCATATTCACTGTAAAGTGCAACGTCTCAACTCTAAGAAACCATTGGAATTTTTCCGATTGCGCGAACCGTGACGTAATTACGGTAATCCAAAGACGCATGTGCAGACATGTGCCTACGCGACGCTCTGAGGTAAAGGGTTAAAGGAAGAGTTTGTCTACTTTTTGCAGAGAGTTTGATGAGAAAATCAACTTTCGCCCTTATATTAGTGTAGTAAGAAATACAAATGAAACAAATGTGTTACTTAGTGGCTTTAAAAGGAGCTAATCAGTGGATATTGTTAGCTTTGCACAGAGCTGTTTAATGGGCCTGACTCCAGCTCCACACTGAACACATCACAGTTGTATTGATCCCCTCATCTAACTCTCAGCAAGAAAGCAAGAAAGCACGATTCAAACTCTGTCTGCCCAAATGTTTGACTGCATACTCACAGCAGCATTTGATTACACTCCGTAGGATACAGATGTAGATACGGTTTTTACTTTTCAGGCACTTCAGGAAATCTAACAGGAGATGTGAAGGTCTGGCAGGTGTGATTTACCTGTTTGTCAGACTCCGTGCTGTGCTCGCTGCCTCCTCCAGTTTCTGAGCCTGAAGCTCAGCCAACTGTTTCTCAGCACAGAGTCTGGCCTCTGCCTCTGCTCGGGTCTTCTTCTCCAGCATGGCACTGGTCTGCTTGTCCCGCTGCTTGTTTTTAGTCAAGCACAGAATCCTGAGGGGAGGACATTAAACTTTAGACTTCAGATGATGTCAAAAAAAAATAATGAGAGCAAAAAAAATAAATGGGTCACTGCCACATACAAACAGACTGGTTCGAGATTAGCAAACTTCAAACACAGACATAAAATGTTAAATGTGTTGCTCATCATCCTTGTAGGTGCCAAGTCACTGGAGAGTGACTTCTTAAAAAAACTGGAGCATGTCTTATCAAAGCTGCTGGTGCTGATCAAAACTGCACAACAGGCTCGTCTCAAACATGATCTAAGCCTCTGGCTGGTGGACGTGGCTTTGATGTGGGGAATGTGTTAGGAGTTCCTCTGTGGCTCCATCAACTGACTACCTAAGTAGATTTTTTTTTTTTTTCAGTTTTAAATGTGTTTACAGGCCTAATCTGTTTATGCAGAGAAAACTGGGACTGAGTCACATAGTGGAGGAAATGTGGGAGGGGAGGAAGATTTTTACTAGTGGAGAAGAAGTGAAACATAACCAAGGAAAGAAAATAAATAATGTAGCACGGCTGATAGATAGATAGATAGATAGATAGATAGATAGATAGATAGATAGATAGATAGATAGATAGATCATGTTCCAGGACATTTCTTGAGATACATTCTTAAGATTATGAGCTGATCAGATGTGATTGATGGAAATCACAGCCTCAGAATTTTTTCCTCAAATTTGGACTTCAGTTTTCAAGAATGTTTTATTCTTTATTTTTATCTTCATTTTGATTTTTTTTTTTGTTGACTTTGATTTCAGACAATATTAGATTTTTTTCTATAGAAATCTGTAACGTGTTACACACAGTATTCAAGTTGTTTCTTTTAACCCTTGTACGTCCCCGGGGGTCTCCTCGTACCCCGAAGAGCAGAGGAGGCGGGGTACAAGGAGACCCCCGGGGGCGTATAAGGGTTAAATTTGTAATCCCTCAAAAATTTTTAGTATGTAAGACTCAGTGGTCATTTCCAGGAGTGAAAATGGGCTGAAAAGATTCCTGGTTTTCTAGGACGTGGTTTGAATTGGCTAAATTCCCGCTGTTATTCCTCATCTTGCATAACAGAAAACAAATTGTTGGTTGGACAAGATGAGCAATTTCAGTCTGTTGATTTGGGTTTTGGAAGGATTTCTGACATTTTACTGATGTAACAATTGACTGATTGACAAATTAAGGGAGAAAATAATCAGCACAATAATCAGCAATAAAAATAAATTAAGCTAAAAGTGGCAATAAGCGAGGTTTTGTGTGATATTAATTGGCATCGGTGTATAAAAGGATTAAAAACAGCTGTCTACCCAAAATGCTGTTTGCATGCCTAATACAGTCAGGCAGCATTTCTGCCTGCATTCATCACTAGCTGTTATTTATAGTCTGATGTAATGCATAAAATAGCCCACAGAAGGAGCTGAAGACAAGCCCTCCCCGGTGGCTCTGGTGGATCACTCACTTGCTCTGCAGCAGCATGTTGCTCTGTCTGAGGAGGGAAACCTCTGGTCTCAGGCTCCTCTCACTGTTGGTCAGGTTGCAGATGTGACTTCGCAGCTCCTGTTCGCTCTGCCTACTCGTTTGCAGCTCGCCCTTCAGCCTCCTCAGCTCCTGCTCCAGCCTGACAGACAAGAAAAACACACTTTTTAGCACTGATGTAACCATCAACAGGCTTTTAGTTCAAGCTGAGATATTAGTGTCTTACTTGCTCATCTGTTCTGCGTGATGATTCTGAGCTGCTGTGGCGCTCTTGTCTGCTGCATCCCTGTTGGGACTGATTGTTTTTGAGCTGGATCTCTGCTTCTTCTCAGTCCTTCCGGCAGGTGGTGATGGAGTGTTTGTGCTGCCTCTGCGGGCTTTTGGCGAGGAGCTCTTGGCCACTCGTGTGGCTTTGCCTCCGTGCTCCTCCTGAGGTAGATTTTCTGGGGTCGCGGACGACTCTGCAGGTCCTCCTCCCCCGCTGTGAAGCACTGCATCTTTGGACTCTCCCACGCCGGGTTTGGACGTCGGCGACGGCCGCCGGTTCGACTCAGCTGACCTCACCTCCTGCGACCCCTTCTCTGTCGCTCTCTCCTCACTGCGGATCTGGAGGCAGTCCACGGTGTGCGCCTCGTCGTGGTCCACCACAGCCCCGTTCTGACACTGATACTGACTGGACTCTGGCTTCACCTTCCACTTTGAGCCTGAAAAACAGACAGAAACAAAATAAATGTCACCACTGAACAGCCACATTTACAGGTTGTCTTCTTTGGTGTAAGCAAAAGGGGAGAAACTTAACATTGTTACAATCACATCTTCTGAATTTAACACAGATTGATCCAATAAATGTCTCTGTGAGTGAAACTAAACAGACCAGACTCTCTCCTGGTTTCTCCAGTGATTTGAAAAGGTCTGTTTACTCATTACAAGAAGTTTTTCTCCACCTGTACACATTTATATTGTCTTCTGTCAGGGGGCATCGGAAAAACTAACACAGGTAACAGAAAAGGTAGGAACCAAGCTCTTGACTAGTCTCTTTAATCTGTCTCTTATGAGCCCCTAATCTTTATGTAAGTGTAAATTAAACTGCTGATGTAATCCCAGATAAGAACGCATGTCAGAGCAATAATGTAATTGATTCAGATTATACTTTTGCCATCTCAGTGTGGTTATTTGCAGCGTCACTTTCACCTGGATGAATCAAACTAAAGAAGCACAATTTTGTTCACTGGTTCACACTTATCTGAGTGCCAAATCAACAAAAGTGAAGCATCAAAACAAACGGATTTCTGTGGATTTGTGCTTGTTTTTTGTGAAGTGTGACAAATCTGGTCTATTTCACAGATGCATTCAAGTGATAATAATCTTCTAATCTTCTTGTTTTTTTAATGGTTTTTAAGATAACACAATATAAATTCTACCTACACTCGGCTGGTGTTTAAAACCACCCGACCATGATGCCACCTGTTGTCTTTATCTTGTTCTAAACCACCTCGTGTCTGCAGTGGCTGCCTTGGCACAAACAACAAGGCGTCACCTCTCCAAACTGAATTACTACAGCCACAAAATCCTGCAGACTGTGGGGATTGGTTGCTGTGAGCGTAAATGAATGGATGGCGCAGGTGCACGGACTCACTGTTGCTGCCATCTGTGGCAGTCTTGGGGTAAACCTGCAGGCCCGGCGGGAGCGAGTGCTGAAGGAGGTGCATGTGGAAGTCGTTCTCGCTCTGCACGGCTTTCTGTATGCGCAGCTTAAAAATGTTGGTGAAGTAGCAGGTGGCATCAAACCCCAGATACACTACAGGATATCCAATGCTGAAATATAGAAGGATAAACAAGCAAGTCAGAATATAATCTATATTCCCCAAGATGTAAACACAGGTTCTGACTAAAAATTTTTACTTTAATGATAATTGTAGGTGTACTATCATTAGCCAGTAGGTGTAAAAAGATGAGTTTAAGACATAGATCTCATCAATAATGCACAGAAAGTCTAAAATAGGTATTTAACTACTGTAATAAAGTCTCAGATTTAGTCATACATTCTGCTCAAGCCATATTTGTATTAAAGGAATAGAAAATGAAACTTATACACATACATTGGTTGAATTATTGAGAGCACATGAGAAAAAATTCAGCCATATTTGACCATTTATGAAACAGTTGTGAGTATTTTTATATATCAGTCTTAATGTCAATGATGGGCTGCCATAATGATGACATCACATGGGCTCAAGGCTGAATCCCCACCAGTGTTATTGTCCAGTACAGAAGGAGTTCAACATACCAGTGTGCGGCAAAAAGATGAGACAGGTTGGCGTGAGAGGTCTTAAGGTCTTTGAGTCGAAGCGAAGCCTCTGTGTACACGAGCAGGATCCACAGGGACACTGTTGATATACAGATGCCCTTTTCTGAGGGGGAAATATATAAAGATCAAATACTAATTCAAAAGCTTATTGGATTAAACGTCACAATTAGATCCATTCTAGAGATTAATTTAATGAGTAAAAAGGTTATAATCATTTACAAACTCACCTGTGTGCCATATGTAATTAAATAATACATAGGTGCTCGCCACAAAGAACAGCCAGTGCAAAGGAACAAAAATTAGACAAAAGATGTCCAGAGTGAAGGCAGCACAAACAAAAACAACACAAATAACCTGGAAACAAACAAAAACACAAAGTGTTTTCAGTAAAAATCCATTAAATCCTTTCATTTAAAAGACAATAGAAATGTTCTCTGTGTGTTAAAATGTCAGCTGCACAGCCCTGGTTAGATTATCATCATAACCGAGGTCACTGCACAGAGTATATAAAAAAAAAAACACAGCAGGAGCCCTCACCAGCCCGTGGCAGTGGAAAGTGGTGTACACGCTCCCAAAGAAGAGCCAGCATGGCCACAAGTACTCCAGTCTGAATTCAAGGATGAAGTCTGCCAGCAGCACCAGCGTCCACATCACCATAAACTTCAGGAAGGTGTACGCACTGCGAAGACAGGCAGAGAATATATATATATATTTTTAAAGTCTACCATCATTATTATTATTACTATGCACAAAATATGAGAAAAGGGGGTGTGTGTGAAACTCCTGTGTGTTCTTCTCCACATTCCAGCAAATTAAGGAATTTAGATACAGCTAATCCTCCTAAGTAAAGGCATGAAATACACTCACAGCTCACTACAATGCTGGAAATAGGATACAAACAGAGCTAAACCTCTAATTGAGCAGCTGCATCTTGAATATACAGTCTATCCTTTTAAGTGGAGGAGAACAATGACTGTTCCTTCATTCATTTTATTAGGCGACCACAAGCCAAACAGGAGCTGTGGTTTCCTCCTTTGTTCTGCTCATCCATAGGCTGCTATCACATCGCCCCTTCTTTGTTTGGTAACCATGGCAATATTTCATCTGGAGGAGAGAGGGAGCACCACAGCATCCTACTGCAACTTCAAATTTGCCTTTTAATTTTGACCAATAAACGAACACATTTCAGTTATTTATCTCACAGGTATTTGTTTTAACTTTAAGTGCTGAACATGCAGGTTTTTTCCCCCACAATAAATTTATTACAGATATATATTTTTTTAATCTGGAAGAATGAGAGATGGATCTCTAAGGCATCTTAAATTCTTCCTTGGGGTTCAATTTAGCCAGAAATAATGTATTTTATCACACTTAATGGTATTTTTTTTAAATAGCTGACAACAATAAGACACTATTTAACCTGGTAGGGATGTAACAGCAGCTTAATTTCTTTATACAAGTTCAAATTTGCACTGTAATAAAGTGTTTTTATGGGTGCCTACATAAAAGCTGTGAATCATGCATATTTTTCTTTAAAAAATTAAATTCGGGAATGTAGCTTTAAATCAAGAGTGTTCATGTCTCCTCAACAAATTACACATTTTTACAATTTTTTTTTGCTCATGTAAACAATGCACATTAAAAATAAGTGGCTTCTTTCTTATTTGTCAATCCAATTATGTTTTTATGTGCAAGATGAGCTGCTTTCTTTAACCCAAACAGGGGGAGAAATACAGTAATTTATATTTTCTTGCACGAGCACAGTGTTTTAATTGCACACATAATTAGTCTGGATAGAGGAGACAGACTGAGGAGCCTGGATCGGGGGAGAGCAGGCCGACGTCAAGTTGCACACAGCTGCTGAATTTCTGCTCTTTCTGTAAACAATGTAAGGCTGAAGTAACTCGGTGCAGCATCTCTCCATCAGTCGGGCTCCATTAAAGCTCCGGACTGTACACATGTAACAATGGGATACAGGGATGAGGAGGTGGGGGATGTGAGGCAGACAGGTGAGATGCGGGATGACGGCGGCTGTAAAAATCCACACACACAAAGACGGGCACCACAACAAAAGCAGCGGCAGCCACCAGGCGCCGAGCAAACCTCTCAGACAGCTTCTCCGTGATTTTCAGCTTTTTCATTTTCCGGAGCCTGTTCGCGTCCACATAGCGTTTCTTCATCTTATGGCTTCTACTCCCTCCGTGCTGTTGGGTTTTGAACCGCAGCAGCAGCGGCGGCGGCGGCGGCGAAGAAAGAAAACACAGAGAGCAGAAAATACATAAAACAAACCAGCTCCCTCCTGGTGGACGAGGATGTTCACTTCAACCTGCGATGGTGATGATGATGTCTGCGAACAAATACAGCCCACTGCGCATGCTCAGTGGAGGCCGGACCTACAAGTGTTATAATGCAGGAGTCTCATCATCACACTGTACACGCTGTACGAACGGTGTGTTTCCTTTAACGAGACCAAAAGCTTAACTGGAAGATGAATAACAAGCTGTTTGTTAACTGCTACAAGAGATTATGATTTATTTTTGTTGATTTGAGTAAATTAAAGATGTTTTTTAATCCGTATTGTTCACTTAGTAAATGATGTCAGACAAAATCCGGTTTGTTTTTTTATTTTTATATCACATTTACTTCCTGTGTTTTTTAATCACGTGAGCATTACATCAGCATTACAATCATTACAGCCACCTGTCAATTATTCTGCTGTTGGCAGTTCAGGTAAACGTTGACAGAGAGTAGTAATCAGTAGTTTGTTGTAATAGTATCATTGTACACATTGTACACATTGGAAAAGGTCAGACCTGCCTCCTCACTCCTCCTTTCATATCCAAATATGGTCATTTCTGGCGCCAAATGGCTAACGTGGCAAAATGTCAAACTCCTGGTCTCAAAATGTGAGTCCACAAACTAAAGGGTGATGTCACGTTAGCTTTGTCCACTCTATGTACACTCTAGGGGTGTTTCCTTGTGTTTCAGTGGTCCAATCAAATTGCTCCAAGTGTATGTCCCGCCTATATATAATTGTTTTCTAATAAAAAGTCACTAAACAGTTAGACTCTCATTTACGCAATATTTCAAGTGGACTTATAAATGAGTTCAAAAAAGAAAAAAATGATTATGAAATGTGATTAGATCACAGAATCCAGTTTAATGTTTATCAAACCTAAAACTTTGTTGTTGTTGTTTTAACTTTTTAATAGCATTGGGATCCAAAATAATCAGGATTAATCTGATCCAAACACAAGGTTGGATTTCAGGAGCAAAATGTTCCTTAAAATTAGTCAAAAATGTATTATGTTAAATTTGCATCAAATTATTTGGTTGTAAAGGAGATAAAGTACACAATAGACTATAAGAAGTAAGTAAAGCTAAACTGATCAATATTAATGTTTATCATGTATAATGTATATTTGTTTTTATCTGTTAAGGCTCAGATGAGTGAACTGACTGTTTAAAACTAATTTCACCTTTATAAAGTACATGGTAGCAGGTTATGTAACCTCAGCAGAGATTTCTAAGAAGCTGTCAAGGACAAGAAATAAATACTAGAAATCTTATCAATGCTCCTAATCTCGATTTAATCTCTTGCCAGTGTTTCCTCTGGGCGCCCTCTGCACTGGGAGAGGTGGTTGGCTGCGGCTGTGTGGGTGTGGTCCCGTGGGTGCCGGGTTTGGGGTTTGGGCATCTTTGTTGCACCCCCCAGGGTCCCTGCCGGGTGGTTGTGGGTGATGTCATGCTCCCGGTGCAGATGACTCCTCAGATGGTGTCTCCTCTACTGGTGCATCTGTACTCAGCCTGATGTTTACTATGTTCATTTATTTACCTATTTACTTTCATGGCGTGTATGTTGAGTGTGTGGGTGTGTGAGTATGGGGAAGGGGAGGGGGTGTGTATGCCTGATATTTGCCTGGGTGGGGACGGGTCGGGTGGTTGGGTGAGCACAATGGATTGTTCTGCTTAGTTTTGTTTTTATTTAACATGTAAAGCACTTTGTGCTGCATCTTATGCATGAAAAGTGCTTTATAAATAAAACTGAATTGAATTGAACTGAACAGATTAAACTTTATGATGGTAATCTACAATTGGTGTTATCGAGGTTTGATTTAGATATCAAGTTCTGTTTGATATTGCACAACTTCTCCATATAACCTTGCCAAAGAAGAATATAAACAGTGGTGCTTGAAAGTGTGGAAACACCTTATATTTATGCCGTAATATGACAAAAAAACTCATCAGATTTTCACACAAGAGAACCTAATAAAACAAATGAAATGAAAACATTGGCCTTTAATTTATTGAGGAAATGTGTCTAATGTATCTGTGAGTAGTTAAAGTCAGTGACTGGTGTGAGCAGACTTTAAAGCAGAGCTCTGTGACACTGGTTGTCCTTCTTCCAACACACCTGATTCAAATGATTAGCTCATCATCAAGCTCTGCAGAAGCCTGATAACGATCATTTGAATCAGGTGTGTAGGAAGAGGGAAACATCTAAAACATACAGGATAGCGGCCCTCGAGGACCAGGGTTGCAGAGCCCTGCTTTAAAGCCTTGTTCACACTCGGTCTTTACGCATCTTGGTGGATTGGAGTGGACAGCTGAGATGCGTCTATGTCAGGGGTGGGCAACCCTGGTCCTCGAGGGCCGCTATCCTGCATGTTTTGGATGTGTCCCTCTTCCAACACACCAGATTCAAATAAAAGGCTCATCATCAAACTCTGCAGAAGTCTGATAACGATCATTTGAATCAGGTGTGTTGGAAGAGGGAAACATCTAAAACATGCAGGATTGTGGCTCTCTAGGACCAGGAGTGGACACCTCTGGTCTATGTCTACACCTGTATTTAACATGTGTCTAAACTGCTGACCACTTGTGTTGGGATGTCACTACTACAGCAACGTCACAGTTTTCACATATTCACCTCAATAAATGCACAGAAATATAGAGTGACTATAATGTCATCGTATTTGTTTAACTGGGTTCTGTTTATCTTCCTGTTAGGACTTGATGTTTTCTCACCACCACTGCAGAATATACCATATCCCACTTTATCACAAATGTAAACACAGAGCTGCTGTTCTCATACATATTTACATACGTTTTTAACATCCTGTGAAGCTAGGACGCCCTTGAATTTGTGTGTGTTCAGTTCTCACGTGTCTGTGGGGTCCTGCAAATATAAACCACACCTGTGGGTCCTGGAGGTGGACAGTCCTGGATTTAACAGAGACTATGTACGCTTTGTCTTTTCTGTGCACCCTGGGCCTCGTCGCTGCCCTCCAGGTGGCCGGCACCTCAGCGGATGTGGAGCCCTCAGCAGTAAGTCCAATCAATTCTCTTCTCTAATAAAGTTTATTTTTAGTTTTATTGTGCAGTAAATTAACCATCATTCACTCTCTCTCATTTCTGGAAATCATACGTGAAGGAGGGTGAGTATTACTGTTATTCAATCACAAATACTCTCAATATTTTTTCACTCAATATGATATCAGCTTATTACTTTTATTGTGTTCATTTAGGATCCATCCTGGCCTCTTCCTCAGAGCAGACTGAGATCGTCAACAAGCACAATGCCCTGAGGAGGAGCGTGAAGCCGACTGCTAGCAACATGTTGAAAATGGTAAAACTTGCAAATGATATTTCATAATCTCAAACTTCAGTCAGAGGATTTCATTGTGAGTGTGTCCTGTTGGTCGTTGGAGCTTTTTAGATCTTGGTTACAGCTTGCAGCATTAAAATGAAATTATTTTGGAGACCAGCTCTGAGCACTTGAATATTATTTGGTGTAAATAGTGTCGTCGTCTACATGTGCTGATTTCATGGTCGCTCTGTCCTCTGCGCCCCACAGAGCTGGAACAGAGAGGCTGCAGCCAACGCTCAGAAATGGGCCAACACCTGCTCCATGAAACACAGTCCTGCCAGCTCCAGAAAGATCAGCAGTGAGTCCCTCACAACACCTCCCTGTTTTTTTAATATCCCTTACAAGACATCAGCTACACTGTCACTTTACACAGAACACGTGTGGCTCAGTTCGTTTAGTAAAGGTATTTTTTTCATTGTTTTATGTGAGGAATTCACATTTTATTAGTAGAAAGAGTGTAAAATCACCAACTGTAAGATAAGATAGGATATCACTTATTTAACCCACAGCAGGGAAATTATTTTTGCCACTGTAGCAGAAACAGGAGAAAGGGCAAAATGGATTTAAAATAACTTTAAAAATAAGAAAATAAGAAATAAAGTAATACAGAATAAGGAAAAGTAGAAATAAAAATTTAATGCTGATGCTAAACTCTGCACTGGAGCTCAGGTAGATTAACTTGTTTAGAGTTATCAGCTCTTTAAACCACTGTATCCACTGTACCTAAAGTATGTGAAGGCAGCTTATATATTTTCTAATGTGCCTCAGCTGAATAAAATACATTTAAAATGTGCTTTCTGGACAATTTATTAGATACACATTTGCAGTTGAATAGAACAACCCTGCTACACATTCTTACTATACGCAGATTATAATTCAATTTAATGTAATTTTTTTGTGACACTGTTAATGGCAGTACTAAATGTAAATGTGAGATACAATATCATGCAGTTCAGTTCAACATTAATAAAAACTCCGATCTACATAAAAGAAATGAAAACCTCTTTGACAAAAACTGAACATTATCTATGTTAAAAAAAATTACAGACTGAGCTGAGATTAAACAGGTGTACCTAATAAAGTGAGCACTGCAGGCTGTATAATGTACAACCCAGAGTGGTACTGGGAGAAACAAAGAATCCAAATGTGCCATGAGTTTACAACTAGAAAATGAACTGTAATACATGTAGTTATCCATTTTTTCATGAACACTTCCAGAGAGAAGTGTTCATCATATCATACCATAGGTGACAGGACCGGTCAGTGTCTGAAATTTAGTCCTCAACCTTCTGTAAGAAACAAAATAACTTGTAGTGCAAGAAAAACCTACACAAAATCTGAGCAAATGGAGCAAAAAATAAAAGACTGATCAGGTTTTATTGATTTGACTCTCTTATAAAAAGTGGCTGTATATCTTCAGAAGTGAGTGTCAGGGGCAGACAGCTCAATTTGCTGGATCTCCGAGGGACGAGCAGCGTGAAGAGCAGATGATGGATTTGCTGAGATGTCCTATCATGAATTGAGTGGACATTCATTTGTTTGTTGAACTGCAGCCAGTGGCTGTGGGGAGAATCTGTACATGTCCAGCAACAAGAACACGTGGAGCAGCGCCATCCAGTCCTGGTACGACGAGGTGGAGGACTTCCGCTACGGAGTGGGATCTGTCAACGGAGGCGTGATCGGGCACTACACACAGGTGCAGTTACACCTAATTCACATGCAATTACTGTTAAAACTGGTATAAGGTAATAGGGATTTGGATCACTGTGAACACACACAGAAGTGACTGTGGAGTGATGTGATGTCCTCTCTCTGCTCAGGTTGTTTGGTACAGGTCCAACCAGATTGGCTGTGCCATGTCTTACTGTCCCAACTCCCGCTACAAGTACTTCTACGTCTGCCACTACTGTCCTCCGTGAGTACACAGCATTCTGAAATATTGATTTAGTTATAAAATTTTCATGTTTTCTCACTTTAACTGAATGTACGTGACTGTTTATGTTCTCTGAGCTAAATAGATGCTGAGCTTTTGAAGCATTTTATGATTCCAAACCACAGACATAGGTTTGTGGACTCGGTTTGAAGCAGGACTTTGGTATTTAAACATCGCCATGTTGGTTGTTTGCAGCCAGAAGTGACCATATTTGGATATGAAGGGAGGAGTGAGGAGGCGGGTCTGACCCTTGACCCTGAGGACACTGTACTATGTATGACTTGAGTTCAGGTCAGATCTCATTGGAGACTTGTCAATTAAACTAACCACACCCCTAAAATATCTACTGAATGATGAAATGATTTTCAGATTCATCAGAATAACTTATGCAATTTCATATCAGCCAGTTTTTTGGAAACCTGCATCTAGTGGCGATCAGGAGTATTGCGCTTTTTTGCACTTCCACATTGGCCTCACTTTTGAGACCCGGTTGCTTCGTCCGTTTGCAGAAACAGTCTATGGCCGTTGTACGCAAACATGTACTCGTGTACTTGGTGAGAATGTACCTGCAAGTCGGACTCTGAAGTACGGACTTGCGGAAAAGCGAGAACGCACCGAGGCTAAAGTGCGATTGGAACGCTAGCGTACTTGTTGAGCAGAGATGTGTTTGATTGAATGCATCATGGGTTATTTGGCTTCCCCAAGTCCACACAAGTCTGGTCTGATGCAGGCTCGATAATGAAAGAGGAGCAAGAACACATTCAGGTATTTCATGCGCTCTCGGCCAGATGTGTACTTTGAAGTGGAACAGTACTAGGTCTCCGACTGATGACGTTTCACGAGTACGCGAGAACGTAAGTACGGACAAGTATGCATATTGAAAAACGGCCTATGACTCCAACAGAGGAGGTGAAGCAAGAGTGAATGAACCTCACTGCTGATAAGCTAGCTCAATGCATTTAATATTCTGTTTCCTAAAAGGTCAGCAGTGTCAACACAAGTCTGCATCTCTAAATTAATCGTGATGTGCACAATCTTCCAGCTTTGGCCTCATTATTGAGACCCAGTGGCCCCGTCTATATACAGTCTATGGTCCAAAGGTGTTTGGTAGTAAGTAGGTAGTTCGGTAGTTCTTTTCCTTGATATTTCCCGTGGTTGTTTGTCCAATTCAAACCATGATGTGCTGCTTGTAACACAAATAATGTTGAAATGATCATCAGAAGCACTTTGTGGCTGACCTGCACTTCTTTCAAGATGAATTACAAAGTGGATGCAACAAAAGTGCTGTAATGCATGTAATGAGGAGAAAAGTGCAATTTTCATCTTACTCTGCCCCCCCCTCACTGAGCGGTTATTAAATAGTCATTTAAATGTGCTTCTGTCTCCTCAGAGGACAGTCGTGACATGCTTAGTTTGATATCCAGCGTGAGTCTTTGCTGTTATGTTTAATATTTGATGGTCTGGCCTATATTACAGTGGAAACTTCCAGTATGCTCGCCCCTACAAATCAGGACCCTCCTGCGGTGACTGCCCCAACGCCTGCGACAACAAACTGTGCAGTAAGTGATGAATACAGTGCTGGGAGACGTCAGCTTTAATCCGTTTTTGTCAATGAAAGTGGTCGAGCTGCACAGAATACACATTATTTTATTAACAGAGGCAGAGCTGAAGCACAATGAGCTCATCAGCGTTTCATTAGTTTAGCTGACAATATGAGGAGGACATTAAGTTGCACACAACTTCAAAATATCAGCACAATAAAGCACACAAGTGATAACACTGTGATTTAGCTAAAAGGTCGAGGTGAGGAGGCGATGCCAACAACAATAAACACTTATTATCATCAAATATAAAGCAAAGAAGACCGTGGAGCCAACACAGTTCAGAACAGGAAATAAACATAAAAGTATTTACATAATGAATGGCAGTTAGTTCTTTTTTTAAATGTAAGCATAATTTCTGGATCTGTGTTTCTACAGTTATGTTCTGAGGTATGTTTTATTATTTATTTGCAAAAGTTTAACTGAAAGTTGGTTG
>OOFC01010901.1:5890-16039 GCA_900323345.1 Pseudochromis fuscus
TCTCACTGCCTCTCTCTCTGTCACAGACACACACCGGCTCTCCTCCTCCCATACTCACTCACTCCCTCTCCCTCTCTCGCAGTATCACACACTCACACACACACACACACACACACACACACACACGCAGAGTCAACCCTCATTCAACTCCCTCTCAGCCACGGGTCAGGAGCTCAGACAGGCACCTTGTTCAGCTGGAAGGAGCAGAGCATCACAAGGTGCACACACACACACACACACTTAAACACACACTCACACAAAGACACACTTAGCCATTTACACTAACTCAGACAAACACACACACATGCGCATCCTCATACATCCCAGGACTTTATCTATGGAGCGGTGAGGAAGACTTCAGTCCAAGGAGGAGGACAAACACCGAGGACAAACTTTAAGAAGTGGATTTTTTTCTACACTTTCTCCAAGGAGCAGAGAGACAGTTGAAAACAGGACTGAAGATGACTAGTGGAGAAACTTTGCCAAGCTCGCCGCTGTAGGAAGGAAGGCCCGCCGTCAGTCCAGAGAGGAGATTGGCCGTCAGTGACATCCAGAGGGTCTGCTGCCAGTGCCACTTCCCTCCCTTCTCTCTTCAGGACTCCCACCCTCCACAGGGACATCTCCCCATCATCAGCATGCCTGCAGCTTGCACAAGGTGCACCTTGGGAGTCTGACCCACCATGTGCAGATGGACGGCGTCCGTAGCTCATCTCTGTCCTGAACCTGCCCGTAGCACCACCGCCACCTCCGCTGGGCCCCTTCTCCCCCTGCCCAGTGTCGCCTCCCTTTGCCTGGCATGCTTCACCCTGCTCCTGGTCACCGCTGGCACTGCCACAGGGGCCTGTCCTCCTCGGGTAGGGCATGAACCCCTTCAGGTGCTGGCAAGTGGCATCAACTGTTCATGGACACTGGAAAGGCACACGCGCAGTTATAATCACTTGGAGGGCGACGTCCGACTGCGGCGACTTTACTCCGCCAACAAGTTCTTCCTCTGCATTGACAAAACAGGGAAGGTGGACGGCACCCGGCGGAAAAACTACGCTGACAGTAAGTAGCTGGCACGACCAGAGTGAAGCTTGTTTCTCAAATGTGTGTCAGAGACGGGATGCCCTATGGCATTTTCACTCTTTCTTTATGGCTTCTTATCTGTTGACTTTTACAGCAGTTCATAGGGATATCCTTTGGTTATATCACTGCTGAGCTATTTGTGTTGTGTTTGGAGCGTGAGCGACCCGTTGCTAGGTAGGAAGGGAATGCCCTCGTGTGGATTTAGACTCCTCGTGGGACATCAGGCGCCGAGGACAGACATTGAGCATCAGTGGCAGACCGGGCTTGGAAAAAAGTTTGAGTTTCACTGGGATTTATCCTGTGGTGGACGTGCATCAGTCGTAGGCAGCAGGTGGAGACCGTGCAAACAAACACAGGTTTATTTGCACGGTTCACCTGCACTCTCACAGGTTGGACTTTCCTTTAAAACTCCCTCGCACCACCCATCAGACACAGTACGCAGCAGTGCAGGTCCAGGTTATTCTGTCTGTAACACTGTAGCTTCCACTCAGACACCTGAGAAGCTCTCGCAGCCTCTTCAGCGCGTCCATCAATGGCTGTCTTTCAGATGCTTGACCAGGTCAGATGAAGTGACTCTGGTCGTGATCTGACCTCCCTCTCCATTAGTCACCGGCTGACTGACTGATTGGATCGCACTCAGAGACATTTTTGCCTTTGACGGTAATATTTATGTATTTGCTCGTTAATGCCTTTTTATGCAAGTGGGTGAGTCAGAGTTTTTCCACTCAGCTACTGGGGGGAAGAGCAGCTGCTGCGTCCAGCTCGCAGCCCAGTCGGTCTGTTGCCACCGTTTAAACCAGCTCCAAGCTGCAGACTGGATGACATCTGTTGACCTGTCGGGATTAGTCACCTGGCAGGATCCTTAAAAACCACACACACTGGTATAGATTCAAGCTGAGATGAATTATTACTGTGTTAAATTTGGACCAGTGGGCTTGTCCAAGTTGGGACATTATTCTTCCATATTAGTGGTAATATATGTCAGCTACCATAATAAAGTATTACTCCCAATGCAGTGCTTGAGTTTGACAGAAGTGAGCTAGAAATTTGGCAAAATGAGAGGATTTAAACTTCAGAGTGAGTGCAGAGTAAAAATGGATCTCTTGCTTCAGTTGGAGGTTGCAGTCGTCCTCTGTGAAAAGCTGCAGTCCCCTTCTATGTAATGTCCTTATGCACTTTAACCATCATCCTCTCATTTCCTTTGGTGGAAAGAACGATTCCTCCTGCGCCCTCACAGAGTGTGGGTGTGTACCTGCACCCTGAGCCCGGCGCTGCCAAACCAGTGGTCATGTAGGCTTCTCCTTAAATTCAACAAAATGCACCTTGTGGTCAGTCTGTGGTCTGCGCCTCGCCGTGGCACAAATCTGGTTTAAGACCCTTCTGTGCGAGACTGCCGTCACCGCCACCACATGAGGAGGCTTTCAATCAGACTTAAAGCCTTGTGACCTAGAGAGTTCGGCCACGCTATACATTAGAGTGGCAGGACGAGCACGGAGCTGTGCATATTTAATGACCAGAGCTGTGACACAGATACCAGGCGGCAACGTCAGCTCTGAGTCTCGCACGAATTTGGATTCTGTCTTTTAAACCATCTTTTCTATCATAAACCTGCACCGATGCAAACACACACACCTCCTCACAGAGCTCAGATGTTGGACTCTGTGTTATTCTGTTTGTGCAAGATTTCCCCCGTGCAGCTGTGGCTGTGCACAGGACTGTCCTCAGCCTGCCCAGCGGCCTGTCCTCTGTGTTGCCCTCTTGTCGACACAGCTACATTGCCCCGACAGCTCTGCCTGCTACACCCTCACCTCCACCCCACTCAGTTTTTCCAGCCCCAGCTCCCAGCTCGCTCTCAGGTGCAAAAACAGTTGGAATTAGTCAACAGGCTCTCTGCTAATTGAGGTTGGAAAATATTGTATCAATCCCAGTGGAGCAGGGGCATGGAACAGCTGAGGGAAGAGGCGAGCGGGAGAAAGACTGACTTAAAGGATTAGGGAGCTGGACGCTGCAGGAGGAGGATAAAGTGCAAAACATTTATAACAATTTGCATTATTTTTTTTTTAATCAAATTTCAACTCCAGTTCATGAAAAATTTGCCACAAGTGTAACGTAAATACAGCAGGGAAGTCACTCAGTGAGTCATTAAAGTGTCCTTGAGATCAAAGCAAAGATAAGAGGTTAAATACTATTTTTGCAAAGAGATGAAATTCGAAACTGTCAGTGGGAACAGACAGGACGGGCTGAGTGTGGATCAGTTACATCACCAAAGTGCTGCAAGACAGAAATGCTCCACGTGGAAATATCCACAACCTCGAACACAAAGACCTCAGGTATCCGCTCCTCAAGTTTGTTATCAAGCTGTAAACGTACCGGAGCTTTTACAGCAAAACATTTGTTAATCAAATTACAGAGATAGAAATCAAGATAAAGGACCTGGCCTGACACGCTCTAAATATAGATCCAGCTATCAGTACCAACCACCGCCTAAAAATAACTTGTTGAAATAGCCCCACAAAGAGACAAAGTACAGCACTTTGGGACTGAATGGGAGGGCCTCCACATGTTTTTCTTTTGACCTATGGCAAAGCAGAAAATGATTGAGGGGAAAAACACACCCAAGTGTTTACAAAAGCTCCAGAGGCAGGTACGCATCATATCCTGTCCTGGGTCATCAGTCATAGCCTGCTAATTAGACGGTGTTACAGCACAACAGCTGCACGGGCACGCCCAGCAACCGCTTCGTGATCAATTGCAACAGTAAAAGCTGAGCGGTGGAGTTGAGCGCGATGCTTCACATACCATGAAAGTCAACATCAATTAACAGACGAAGGCTTCTAGTTCTTCTCCTCTTTCGATTTCCTTCGCTGGCAAACTGCACGGCGAGTGTTTTATTTAATGTTTTTTTCATCCCATTTTAAGGGATGGACTGTTAAATTTTGGGCGTGTAGCTAATAGCTTCAAACGCCTCCAGGTGGTGTCAGCCAATTCACCCTTTAGGAAATAAGGTCACCTCACCACACGGCTACGATCGCAGGAGTCACCGCGGCCAGACGAGCTTCACTCTGCAGCTCCCACAGCTGGGGTGTGTTGTATTTACCACATTTCCCTTGGTGTGCACCATGTCGCTGTTTGATGTGAGAGTTTTCCAAGTTCAGAAGTGTATTTGACTTGGAGGGGAAGCACGGGAAGAAAATCTTCCACCTTCACAGAAATATGTTGTGGAAATTATTCCAACTGGTTGTAGACGAGGGAAACTGTCACTCACAAAGGAGAGAGTGAAAAGGACAAGTGCTGCAGACTATCCATCTATAACGGACCAAAGATACAAAAATGAACGAAGCAACCAGGGCTCAAAAATAAAGCCAAAAAAGTGCAATACTCCCAACAGCCACTAGAGGTCGGCTCCCAAAAACTCAATTTAAATTCAGTTCAAAAATCAGTCAGTCAACTCTTCTCAGAGATCTGGTGGGAGGAGTTAGGGGCGGGGTTAGTCTGATTGACAGGTGGTCCATCTGAAAACCATTTCATCATTGCGGAGAGTAAAGGGGAGGAGTTAGGGGCGGGGTTAGTCTGATTGACAGGTGGTCCATCTGAAAATCATTTCATCATTGCGGAGAGTAAAGGGGAGGAGTTAGGGGTGTGGTTAGTTTGATCGACAGGTCTGGTCTCCAATGATACCAGCACTGAAATCGAGTTTCATTCACACTGGGTAGCATCCTCGGGTTCAAGGGTCAGACCCGCCTCCTCACTCCTCCCTTCATATCCAAATATGGTCACTTCTGGCTCCAAACAACCAACATGGCGACGTTCAAATGCCAAACTCCTGACTTTGTGACATTAGCTTCTTCCTTTTTTTATGGACCAAAGCAACGATAAAAAGAAAGTAGACAATATAAATTAATGGTGGAAAAATTACAATTGTTGTAATTGTAAAAGTTACAATTAACAATTAGATTCATTGTAATGAACTTGTAGAGTTACTCCTCAGTGTCACACAGATATTACAACTAATTGTTTTTTAAATACCGTATTTTCTGGACTATTGAGCGCATCTGTCTATAAGCCGCTATTGAATTTATTCGAACAGTTTCATGTGGTCCACTCTGACCGGGTCTGATGTGATGACGCTAAAAGTATTTATTTATTTATTAGTTTATTTGTCAGGGACAGTGCAGTGAACATAGAAAAATCTGATGTGTTACACGAAGAGTATGTAGCATGAAGCTAATTCGCAACTCTTGTCCCTGGATGGGCTTTTCAAGGAAAAGGAAAACCAAACAGATAAAGAGAGAAAGACAAGAGCAAAGAACACAGAAAACAAATCACACAGAAAACAAATCGGCACGGCGGCATGGAGCTTGCTAGCTTGTAAAAAGCCGACGAGCTTCATACCGCCGATACACCGGTGTTTAAGTTCAAAGCATCGGAAAAAAGCAGCGGCTTATAGTCTGGAAAATACGGTACTACAGAGTATTTCTATGTAAAATGTGTAAAAACTTAAGTTCTGATATGAAAAAAAAAAAAAACACTTAAGACGACATCATCGCAGCTTCAGGACTGTGTGCATACAAAGCATCACTGAGGTCTTCTTCTTGACATTAACAAAATGTCCTTGAAGCACTTTGGGGACAATGGCACACACTTCCCACACAAACACAGACCTCATGACATGTCTGTACTTAAAGGTGTCATGAGGTTTACTCTGTCCCGGCCTCTCCTCATCCTCACCATGACTCACCATGATTTGTGGCGGGGCTCAGACGGCGATGTGTGACTGGATCAACAGCACCGAGGCTGCAGGGGCTGGAGAGGGAAGCACCTGGCTGAAGGAAGTGCTTTGGTGTTTTGAATCGGGAGAATACACATGTTAATGAGGCTCGGAGAAGGGCCGGGGCGTGCTCTGCTAAGTATTGAGGTGGAAATTAAAGGCTAGAGGAGTGCTGGAGCGTTTCCCGTTGCTCATTAGGCATTAAGGTTTCCCCTGGGTCGGATCGACTGAGAGGGGATTCGTGGACATTTTGGATGCCAACAGTCGGGTAAAATCCCACGAATCATGCATTTATTACCCCCTGAGCCCTCACTGTAAAGACAGTGCATGGCCGCAGCCTGTGGGAGAAGAAATGGAATTCGGCCCTTTTGCCAGCAATTCCTGTTATTCGGAGGCCGACGCCGAAGTAAAACATCACTGGCACCCACATGCATGTCCAACACGCATGGTGAATCCCTCACACAAGTGCACACACTACCACTGTCCTGGGAACATTGCAGGACAAGAGTGTCAGTGTCAGTCTAATTAGCCACCAGGGTTTGATATCTTGAATGGGCTCTCGAAATGTAGCAATTAGTAGCTAACAACCTTTAGCAGTCTGGCTCTGGCTCCTCTCCGGGATTTACTGGGTTCATCAGCAGGTTTATAGAGTCTGACTTCGGCTCTGGCAGCCAACTCCTTTATAACATCACACAGCTCTGGACATCCTGTGGGTGTGAGGGGGACACAAAGGAGAAGACTTCACAGTGCCAGGAAGCAGCTACTTGAACCTTAGCAGATCGAAGATGTGGAGAGAGACTCGGAGGTTGATATCAGATTGTAAATGACTGTGGTGTGAACACTGGGAAATAATTAGAGAGCATAAAAGAGCAAGATGGAGGTCTGACTGTTAAAATAGTAACAAATGAGTTCGATTTTTCATCTTTTTCCCGAGAGCAGAGTAGAAGTGACTCCTTCGGTGATTTAGGTGCTTTAAACATCAGTGTAATGAGCAACAATTAATTACAGAAGACATACGTGGGAGTAAAGACTTTGGCCTTTTCCTCAATGAGAGCACATTAGAGATGTTATTACTGTGTGTGTGTGTGTGTGTGTGTGTGTGTGTTCTCTGAAAGGTGTAAAATGAGTATTAATTAAACCAGTTGGGAACCAGCTCACCTTACTCATGCAGCACCACATGTTTGAAATCATCAGCCAAAGGAAATACTAACGAAGGAGCAGCCGCCACTCACGTCTCCAACACACACACACACACACACACACACACACACACACACACACACACTGACGTAATCAGCCCATTGAGACAGGGGGGAGACAGGTCTTGCCTCAACCTCAGATAGACCAAGACAGATTAATGGTTTTGTTTTGACCCCTCCAATAAAGCCTCTCACCTCCCTGCTAGAACTGAGCCAGACATCATGTCTTGGACGGCGTTTAACCACTGGCCCAGGAATAAAGGAGCTGAAACAGAACCCCTGCTGTAGATGGAGGGAAAGAAGAAACAACTTGGCATCTCTAAATACAGCCACGGCTGACTGGCCACAGCCACGGGAGTTTAAAGGTGTTCAAACTGAACCTACGATCGCAGGGAGCTTGGGACTAATGCACCTGTTACCTCAAAACAGCAGAGATCCCTCCCTGTACATCATAAAAAGCAGCAATAAGAGGCAGTAAAATTTCCCATATGTGACGCTCAAGTAAACCTGGGACTCTCTCCACCCTCCACGAACACAGGGAAGCTCCTTGGACCTTCATCAGACTTCAGTCTCTCTCACAAACATAAACAGTAAATGGCTAAATATTGACTTGCTGTCAGGCAATTAAGTCATAATGTGCCTGCGCGTAATAAACTGGAAATGTCACACTTGATGTTTACTATAACTGCCTGACCTCAGCGATTTGTGAAGACCGGAAACTTGGAGGTAATGAAGCATTTCATTTCTTTTTTTTTTTTATTGCATCATCCGTCATAAACATTTCTGAGGAAGTATGTCAAGAAATGTCGTGATAGTCTTGGTTACGGTAAAGACGTTTTACCTCTGAGGACAGATCAGGGGATTACCAGAGTTATCAAACCAAATTTCCAGGTAGTTGAGGCATTTTACTCTGAACCACACATATCAACCTGATGGTGGCGCTAGAGGGAAAATAACCAGGAAATAACCACAGTCACTAAAATTCATCACGTGGGAAGTGTGAAGACCAAATGTGTGCAGATCCTCTGTGATGTCTAGTAACTCCATGACAATCGATTCAATAGTTGTTGAGACAACACGAGATTATTTTTTCGCTCTGGGAGGTTTGAAAGTTTGTGAAAACATCTCATGACAACACATCTACACTCTAACAAATACTCTGGGCTGATTTAATATTGGAGTAAATACATGTTGGGTTCAATTAACCCAGGAGAGGGACATAAAAAACAATAAAATACAGAGTGGAAAACAACGAAACAGTGGGTAAAAAGGACATGCTGCATAAAAACAACTGAATACTGGATAAAAACAATAAATTGCTGCATAGAAATAACAAAACACTGGATAAAAACAACCAAATACTGGGTAAAGCAATAAAATACTGGGTGAAAACTACTAAATACTGCAAAAAAACCCCAAAATACTGGATAAAAATAAGAAAATGTTGAGTATAGCAATAAAATACTGGGTAAAAACTACTAAATACTGCAAAAAAACAACTAAATACTGGATAAAAACAACAAAATGCTGCATAGAAATAACAAAATACTGTATAAAAACAATAAAATGTTGGGTAAAGCAATAAAATACTGGGTGAAAACTATTAAATACTGCAAAAAAACAACTAAATACTGGATAAAAACAACAAAATGCTGCATAGAAATAGCAAAATACTGGATAAAAATAATAAAATGTTGAATTAAACAACATAATACTTGGTGCATACAACAAAATACTCAAAAAAATGTTGGGGAAAAACAACTTAAATTGACCCAGCATGAATCAGAGGTTGTGTTGCTATGGTTACTGGAGGCCAAATAAAATGAAGAGAATGTAAGAAATGATCAGACTCAGTGTCATTTGATCAAAATTGAAAAAGTGCAGGATATTCGTCCGTCTTCTGTGTTGGTTCAACTCTCATACTTTGAAGACTGAAGCAGTGAAGCTGCTATTTGTGCTGAATAAACCGTGTCCTAAATCTGTTTCCTGAAAGCAGAAGCAGGATAATTAATGCAAATGTGAAAGACTAAAAACAGCAACTGTGGTGCAGGTCCGTGCATACCAGCAGGTTGAGACCATGCAGAGTCTTCTCTGAACTGAATTACACACATCCACCCGTACCTGCTTTTTATCTCCGAGGCTATTTTGCTAAACGAACATGAGCAGGATGTGAGTATCATGTCCGAGCTCTTTGAATGTGCGTTTCCAATGCATGTGCCTGTGTTTATACTTGTGCCATTGCAGGAGCATGAAGTGGACCCTAACCTGAAAAAGATGTGCGTTTCCGTTCCCTAATGGCTAATATGAACCAGACCTTACCTTGCACTCACTTCAGATGCGTGTTTGTGTGCGTCCACGTGCACAGCGGCGTGCACGCGGGTGTTTTTCTCATCTGGACGGCCATGCTGCTCGTTAGACCACAGAGGGTGGCACACGGCGGTGATGCAGCTGAGGCAGTGCAGTCCATACCGCACGTCGTCTTGGTCTCAATGGTCACAACTGATTTCTTCTTCGCTTTTTGTTATTTTGTTTCTGGGTTTTTCTGCTGCAGACTTCATCCCTGCATGTGAGACATCAGAGTTTCACCACAGGTTGAAGCTGCTTTGATGTTTCTTTGTCCATCTATTTCATATAGATTTAAACACACACACATCTCTCACTATGCTCCCCTTGCTTCTTTCTTTCTTTCTTTCTGCCCATCCTTTCCTACCTATCACCATCTCCCTCTCTCTCCTACTGTCTCCATTTCCCCCTCTCCTCCCCTGCAGTGGATAGGGTTGGGGTCAGGGCCCTTTGGCCAGTGGAGCAAGTGACAGCTCTGACAGGGCCCTGATTTCACTCCTGTGCCTTCTGTCACCTCCTGCACGCCGCTCTCATTTTAATAATGTAAATATGGGGCAAGCTCAGGCCACAGAGAATATTCTGTGTCCTGCTGCTCAGCCACTGGAAACTCAGTGCACACCTGAACCACACATGCACACAGCTCAACACAGCCAGGACTGTTCAAACTAAATCAGATTTTTTTAACCCGGCTGTTGAAGACAGAGCTATGTGTAGACCCTGGTCAATCCAGAATCACGTGAGAAGAAAAACCTGCCACTGGAATAAGATTAG
>OOFC01010902.1:0-17913 GCA_900323345.1 Pseudochromis fuscus
AAATGTTATCGCTCATGTACACACACATACATGTTTTTGTACCTTTTTTATAACACTATTATGATAAAATGACACATTCGCCAGTGCACTACACCTTTATATGTGATTTCCAAACTTCTTATTTTTATTCTTTCCACTTTGAAGTTTTGTTTTTATATTAATCTATTTTATGGAGTGGAGTACATTTTTATTTGGCGCTTTCTTGACATTAGTTAGGTCCCAAAGCGCTTTACAAGGCAACACATTCACACACACACTCACACACCAATGGCTACTGAGCTGCCATGCAAGGCGATAGCCACCATTGGGAGTCCAAGGACCCTTCGACATGTGGACAGGAGGAACCGGGGATCAAACCCACAATCTTGCGATTCATAGGCGACCCACTCTACCACCTCTACCACAGCCGCCCCAGTCTGTAAGTATAATATAATTTTACAGTGTGTTTCCTTTTTTGCACAACACTCAGCTGTAGCTTCACCCACCAGTCTAATACTTCCCATAAGTTCACTTTATGTTGTTTTAATACCAGCTCATGTCTGCTCACTTTATTTGTGACTAATTTTCTCAAGGCATGCATCTCAAATGATGTTGCTCTGTGCAACATTTATTTTTTCAAAATGTATTTTTTCCCTTATTATTCATTTTGTATGTACTAGATATTGTGTGTAGTATTTTAGTCTTTAGCCAAACCAGCAGGATGACTCTATAACATCAGTACCACTGCGTTGGTTGATGCACCACTCAGGTCCAGACTGAAATATTTTAGCTTTTATTTCCAATGTTCATGTCCCCGGTGGATGAATCCTACTGAGTTTTCTGATGATGCTACTGTGAAGTGGACAGTTTTGGGTTATTTAGTTATTCAGATTACCATTTTGGTTCACATATTCATTTGAATTAACCTGGATCATCCCTTAACTTTACATCTGGTGTCACCATGAGGCTGAAAATCTCATTTGTCCATTTCTTCTCTTCATGACTAAATACCTGCAAGACTAATGTTGACACTGTTCGTTGTGTTTAGTCTGAACCTTGAGAGAATATTAATTACTATCTTCCTGTTTCTGATGATAAGAGGCCGTTAGACATAATTGTGGATGTTTTGAGGTAAATTAGTTACAGCAAATGTGACAATCTGACTTCCTTTTGTACTTTATGTCGTGCTGACCAAGTGAATTCACCGAGCAAAGTTTATTTTCTAAAGCAAAGGTTTAACTTCCTCGTTCAGACAGCTCTATCACTGACACAATGTCCAGAACTGAAGGACCCCTTGGTAAACCCAGCCTCTGCCCCTGTCACGCTCCGCTCCATCATGTGTGTTGTGTGTGGACACCCCTGTGTGTAAGACACTTAACCCCGGGTCACACGCATGTCCCAGAACGCCTTGTCTTCCCACACATGGACCACAACACACTTATCTATAAACAGATTAGACAGTCAGGGTCACCTCTGTTGCCCACTCCTCTGCATTCCCTGTTCAAACTCTCGTCACCTGCTCTTCTCTGTCACACTGTCAGGACTGACTTCACCCTCTTGCCCCTTTGTGTCTGTCCTCTTCACATCTTCACTCCCTCCTCTTCCCCACAAATGGAAAAAATGCTCTTTCTCACACTGATGGCTGCTTCAGGGGTCCGCCAGGCACCGTGCGGGGTTAAAGGATTTGTTTTACCATTGATAAGAAACCGAGGAGGCGAACTTGAACCTGGATGCCCTTCCTGAGAGGATGTGTCGGTGACGGCTTTATCCACTACTGTCAGAGTGACAACGGGAACAACACATCCAGCTAGAGAGGCTCGGTAAATACAAAGGACAGTCAAGGTCGGGTCAGTGTCACAGGTCCCTGTGTGGCGCAGGCACTGGGGGAAAAGGTGTGTTGGTTTCAGGAAGACAGGGTGTGCTGCACAGCATCAAATTATGGCTCCTGCACTTCCCCTCACACTGGGAATATGGGGACACTGTTGTTTTGTTGCTTCCTTTCACACGTAAATGTGCACACGTGCCTGCACACATGCAAGCCGCTCACTTCTTGCAAACATTTCCGTTGGAAGGAGCTGAGACAGTCGCATTGAAGGCAGAGTCAAACTTATCTCTGTTGTGATTAAAAGAAAAGCACAAATATGAGCAAACGCTTATGTCATACTCACAAATAAGGATGTATTACAAAACTAAATGACAATGATAAGTTACAGTAAAGATGATTTAACCTGTTTTTTTGGAGAGGATGGTTAGTTTGGCTCTTGTAGTTTTTTTTTAATCTTTTTTTTTAGTTGTGTATGTAAGAGAGAAAACAAATCTACACATCTAGTAAGATTGGTCTTTTTAACAGCAGCTAAAGCTATAACTAGAACTAGTAATTGAGCAGATGATGATTTAGTCAGAAGCAGAATTCAATTAAATCTTGTAAATATATTTTTTATCAACTCTGCCCACTGCTTAATTTGCAGGGCAAATGTCTTTCTTACCGTAACAAGTTATTAAGACTCACAAAACCCCCAGAAAAAGCTCATTTGAATTAGAAAATGTGGAAAAAAAACTAAACTCTAGTGCAACTTATATAAATAATCATAAACTGACCAAAAGTTTTATCTTTTTAATAAAATACTAGGTTTGCAGAGTTTTTTTTTTCTCCTGAGTTTATTGTTTTTGGCCTTTTCACTCATTGTGTTCATTGTTTTAAAGCAGTTTACCCATAGACTGTATATGCAAAGGACAAAACTAACGGGACGTCACCTGTTATATAAGTTTTGCATTTGAACGTCACCATGTTGGTTGTTTGGAGCCAGAAGTGACCATATTTGGATATGAAGGGAGGACTGAAGAGGCGGGTCTGACTCTTGACCCTGAAGACACTGCCCGATGTGTTGCACATAATGAAAATTCACTTTAATGACATCAGAATGACTTGTGCGTAAAAATGTGAAATAACTATGTCATGATTGAAAATGATAATTTTTGAATTGACGTCAATTGGAGCCAGAGTTTTTTTAGAGCCATCAACTAGTGGCTGTCGGAGGTATTGCACTTTTCCAGTTCCTTCGTCCATTTCTATTCACAGTCTATGGTCATGATGTTGAAACAAGACAGAAAGGGGAAAATTAGTGTCACAGATGTAGTAATTTAACCAAAATTAAATATCCTCAAAAACCTCCCTGGTGACCACTATTCTATTCATTGTGAAGATTGTTGTTTATATTGTTTTATTTTCATGCATTTGTTGCAGTTTGATTATAGTTTCTTTTATTGTCAGCCTCTTTTCTTAACTGCATGTGAAACCAGCAGTGGGTCGACTTGTGAGTGCAGATCAGAGCGGGGATAAAAATTCCCAGGATTCCTGTGACACGGGGACCTGACAATGACCCTCTGTGTCCTCCCTGAATGGGTATATCCAGCACACTGAGGATTTAAATATCTATGAAAGCACAGTGTATCCAAATGATTAGATGAGTGAAGAGAAAAGGTTGTGTCTTTGTGTGTAAACTGTGTGTAGTCTTCCTAGGAACCAGCCTCCACTTCCAGAAATGAATGAATGATTTGCAAAAGGAAAAATGTTTTTTCACAGACCTGAGGTTAAAGTGATGTATGTGTGTTGTTGAAGACGCATTTGTTGGATATGCAAATGACATTTATACTCAGCTCATCAGCTCATTCCCACAGTTCAGATTAAAGAGGATCCATTATGCCTTTCTGTTGTGAATACAGTTTTATACTGTTGGGCGTTCAGACTGCACATGGCCAAAGTTTCAGATCATGAGGTGAAGTGATGCTCCAGTAATCTCTGTGAGAACGAGCTCAGCCTGCAGCCTGCTGTGTTTCAGAAATCTGTTTTGAAGGCGAGATTTGTGACGTATGATTGTTTTGGCTTTTCACCACCACATGGTACCAGCTTGACTCTATTCAACTCATTTCTACTGAACTCAACTCATCTTTGGTAGCATTTTCATTACAGAGGCTAGTACTGCATCTGTGTAGCTTGTTGTTCAATGATGGAGGAGGAAGTTGTGGTGTCACAGAGAGCAATTTTAACATTTTTTTCAGGTGAGAAATCAGTAGTTTTAACTTCATATATGATGACTTGTTGGAGCCTGTTTAAAAATTTGAGATGTGAGGTCCTGCTCCAACCTCCATCAAGTGTCCCACTGGTCAGAGCTCAGCATCCCGCTAACAACAGCCTGATCTCAGCAGATGTAAAGTTTACAACAGACAGCGGATATAAATTGTCACTGTGAATTAGTTTGGTCAACAGCAAAGTTACAGCATAACTTTGTGGGTTTTTGTAAATACCGTATTTTCCGGACTATTGAGCGCACCTGTCTATAAGCCGCTATTGAATTTATTCAAACAGTTTCATGTGGTCCACTCTGACCGGGTCTGATGTGATGAGGCTAAATGTATCGGCAGCACGGAGCTTGCTAGCTTGTAAAAAGCTAACGAGCTTCGTGCTGCTGATACATGAGCCACACCGGTGTTTAAACTGCAGGGTTCAAAGCGCCGGAAAAAAGTAGCAGCTTATAGTCCAGAAAATACGGTATAATTTCAACAATGCACAAAAGCCTGTTATTGAACTTTGTATCTTTTAAGTGTTTTTTTTTTTTCCCACGTTGTAGAAACTTGTTATTCTGACAATCACTGTGCAGACTGTGTCGGGTTGCGGGCACAAATATTTGCGCAATGATGACACGGTGACGATTCCGACCAATCGCATTTCAGTAACTGCTTGAAGCTTTTCTTTTGGAACCACATGAGAGCAGAGACTGGAAAAGTGGTACCAGGTTGTTCCTATGGAAACCAGACAAACTGAGTAGAGTAGAGCTGGTACCATGTAGTGGAAATGTACCGATAGCACCTGAACACATTCTTCAATTCTTTCTATGTCCTAAATACTAACAAATTTATTTATTTCACATACTGCAGCATATAAATAACCAAAAGTGCACAGGGGTACTGTAAAGGCCCTAACATTTTACTAGCTACAGCATCATTTTCCACTGCAGTCACCATTTTCCAGCATTTCCCACATGTGCACCAATGAATATGGACATACACAGAAAACATTTTACATATGGCTTGTGATTAAAATACTGAATCCACAATTATGTGCCTCGGTAAGCTGCTAATGGGTGTCATTTTTTATTTTTCTCATGGTGAATGTTGGTTATCAGACTCAAACATGTTCACACTGGTTTGAAAAGTTTGAATTTCTAGTCACACAATTTATACGTTTACAGTCACTTGTTGGAGAGTCAGGTTCCGCCTCCTGTCAGTCTTCCTGATGTTAGCCAATCAGAAGACAGTGAGCTCTTGAGAAGATACAGATGAAGAGGATGTAATGAGGGACTGCATACATGAGATACGTATGAGCTTTTTTGAACTGCAATCTGTGTGAAGGCAAAGATTGTAAATATAAAGCTGGAAAATGAGCAGTGCACAGTTTATCCTACATTTCAATCTGTATCTATGTTAAGTCAGATTCAGCAGCAGCAACAAGAACTGGACCACACTGACTAAATTGTAGATATTTACTGTTGTAGACACTTATTGTCATTTACCATTCATCAGCATTGTAGTCATCATTTCTCTGACCTTTGACCTGGACAGGAATCAGGTAAAATTACAAGCAAGCAAAAGACACATTCTCTCCTAACAGCCCATAAATATACACAGCAGAGGTTGTAAAGGAAAAAAAGTAAATAACAATAAAGATGTCTCTCTTAAAATGTGTTTATAAAGATAAAGCTGAGCGTCGTCTGCAGGTCAGAGTGAGTTTTCTCCCTCAGCCAAATCGGAGAAAGGGGAAAACACTTAATTGCTTCCTGAGAGCGAGGCATGGTTATGGGATAAATCCAGTCGCATTGTATTAGTGTTTACAGAGGAAACAGCCCCAGTCACACACCACCCATCCTGGACGTTTCGAACGCCACATCCAAGGTGAGAACTGCTTCTTCTCGGAGGATGAAAGGGAGATTGCAGCGTTCGTGACGGCATCAATTACAGGGGAGAGCGAGACTAACTGCTACTGTAGTTGGCCCGACGTCTGCAGAGCTATTTCCCCCTGTGAACTTTCTTCCCCAAACAAAATTAGAAGCAGCTCGGTTGCCAAACAAACTGACAAACTGGTTGATTAGTTTCCTCTACAGTCTGACTTTTACTATTGTTATTGACCTTGTGGGATGAAGCCTAAGCACCCAAGCCCTTGTGTCCGAGGGGTGCAGAAGTGGGGAGGCCAGGCATCAAGGCTTTAACTGTTCACTTTTCCTAAGTCCTATTTCTAGCCACCACCCTGGGGCATGGTACTTCAACATCCTGCAGCTCAGGCCTGACTGACCACAGCGCTGCTCCGTGACCCCGGGGGGCCCAGAGTGGGAGGAACCGCGAGGAGGGGTGTGGGTGTGTTGTGTCTTGAAACTTCCCAGAATGACAATAATAAAAACAGTGTTTGTTTATGTTCTCACAAGGAGAAGGACGAGGAAGCCGGGGATCAGGGAAGAAGGATGAGTGTAAAAGTTCAGCGAGAGGTCTGGGAGTCAACAAACAAACTGTGGCCGGACACTTACGCAAGCTGGATTTATTGTAATGTAATGGCATTTACTTGACAGGGTGCAAGTGTGTGTGTGTGTGTGTGAGAGAGAGAGTGGTGATTGCATGCCTGAAAGAGGCCGCCTGTGTGAGAGTACAGTGTGTCTTGTCACTATAAATAACCCCAGTTTGAAAACATTAGAGAAAAATAGCCCAAATTAGGACATAAATATTCACAGTGTGCAAAAATAACCGAACCCAGGCACGCAGGCCGAGAGTGGACAGGTGATGATTGGGAACATGTTGTAACTACATCAGTGTGACATGTCAGTGCATCTATTAAATGCTTATGTGTTTACTGGGTTTAATTCAATAGGCAAAAGGTCAAGTGTTTACTCGTCCAGGACAGTTATGTCATAGCAGTTTGGAGATTTCAGTTATTTCTGCAACTTTTCCTGTGACAGCAATGGTGAAATTCATTTACTTGTCACAACAAAAAAGGAAAAAAAGAAATGGTTTCCTTTGTTTTCATGGTATTATCTCTTAGTGTGTTGTCCCTTTCATGCACACATGTAAATACTGTACAGTGTTGGACAAAGCAGCCGTGTTTCAAAAAGGAGGCTCATGTGGAAGTGCAAAAAGTGCAGTACTCCAGACGGCCACTAGATGCTGGCTCCTAAAATTAATTCAGTCATTAGCTAAAGTCAACTATTCGTCTCAATGATTAATAAATCTGAAAATCATTTCATCACTAAGTAGATATTAGGCTTCAAAAGGAGGAATTGGTCTGGTCTCCAATGAGAGTAGACCTGAACTCAAGTCTCATACACATTGGGCAGTCTCCTCAGGTTCAAAGGTTAGACCCGCCTCCTTGCTTCTCCCTTCATTTCCAAATATGGTCGCTTCTGGTTCCAAAAAACCAACATGGTTACAAATGTCAGACTCTTGACTCAAAGAGAAACCACAAACCAACCAATCACATTAGCTTCATCCATTCTACATAGAGTCATCATCAATCATTTTAGGGATTTTATTTCTATTTTTTTTAAAAACAAAAATATTTTTAAAAATTACAAAATTGGTCCTGCAAGGAGTTTATTTTTATTTTTTTTAAATCTTGTTGGAGCAATAACACAATTTACACTGCTATGATATAAATCCACTGAAGAAATCAATATTTTATAAAGTTATAAACCCGACTTACAGTAATGGTGTGCAAACTCCAAACACATCATGCTTGTATGTGCACATATCAACATATTATTACAGAGTTATTAAAATGTTTGCACAAAATAAACGGATCACTACAATGCTAATTGTGTTGAAATACAATACAACTAAAATACAATAATCGAATAAAAGATCTATAACTTGTGCACACAAGATAAAAAAAAATTTATGCAAAACTTTACAGGCGCCATACAAATTTATCATAATTTCACGTTTTTTTAAATGAATAAATGTTTTTTTATTTATTGATTATTTTAAATACATTTATTTATTTTTTATTATTTTAAATATTATTTTAAATACATTTCTAGAATTTGACACAGTTAGTCACAAAATAAATTAATTCTGTAACGTTACATCGATTTATTTACATATCTCTTAAATAATTATGGAAGTTTTCAAAACAAACACCAAGAATCAATGTGTGTTCATCAGTTTCTTCTTTTTCTATATTAAAACTGTTGTATTTGTATTGAACTGTGGAAGATTACAGTTTACTTCTTGGGTTTTTGTCCCAGAAACTGTCTTCAGTGTGGTTAAAATAAAATCCTTGGACTGGTCCTGAAGACGACATCATGTGTCCTGTCCTGAAAACACTGCATGAAAACTGACAAATTAGCAAAACTCTGCAGCAGAAATAATTATAATATGTTTTAATTATATCTCCCATTTTCTACATGTCTCTTTCAGGTATAAAATATTCACAGCAACTCTCTTACATCAGCTGCTCCATGGGTTTTGTGTTTGGAGATATTCAGCTGATGAAGACTGTTTCTGGATTTGATACCTGAACTACGATGAAGAGTTCTGCCTGGAAACTGCTTAAACTGCAGGAAACTCGGCGCGATGCATCAGCCACAGACGAGTGAGTTAAGGTGAAGTGTTACAGGAGTGCAAGTGTGTATCAAAGGAAACTCAGAAAGGCCGTGAAAGAAACATAAATAAAATGCTCAGTTGCTCTTAGCAACAGCTGAAGTGTTAATTTTCTCAATTATCCCGCTGACGTGCAGCTGTTGTGGAGTGGGTTTTTAACCAAAGGATCTGTGAGTGTCTAAATAAAAAAAAACCCCACTCCACTTCACTTCAGGTCAAGGCTTCTCACAACCTCCTCACTGGTCCTCTGATGTTTTATTCAGCTGTAACATTCCTCCTCTTGTTGTGCTGCAGTGCGAGACAGATGGAGGTGGAAATGCAGAGGAACTGAGCGACGGGGTGAACAGGTAAAACTGGGAAAGACTGAGAACCAAGTGGGTACAAAAAACAGAAAGAAAAAAGGGTGGAGGAGACAAGAGATGAGACAGAATGAAATATCAGTTGCAGCAGAAGCAGTGGTTGAGACCAGCGTGACTTTTACTGAGAAGTCAATTTTCTCACGGGGCTGCGCAGGAAAAAACACAGAGAGAGGCCTGTGGTGCAAGAAACTCTCAGTTTAAAAAATACTCCTGCGTTTAAAATCCTGCCGTCGTTTTATCAGCAAAATGCACATGAAGTATTCGTGAGGCCGACAAACACGCTCGTGACTGTGTGAGACAAATGTGTTGTAGGTCTGTGTGTGACATCCTAATCTCACAGCTGTCAGATAAATGTGAAATACTGCAGTAGAAGTACACGTTAACTGCAGACTGTAGATAGAAATGGATGAAGGAAGCGTGACGTCAACTGTTAGTTTGTGGAGGTTTGAAGCCAGTGGATCAGCGTTTGAACGGCACCATGTTTGGAAGTGACCATATTTGGGTTTGTTGGAAGGAGTGAGGGGGCGGGTCTAACACTTGAACCCAAGATCAGACCTGTTGATCAAACTAACCTCTTTTTGAAGGTTAATATCCACTTGATTATGATTTTTTTAAATCAATGACATCAAAATGATGTGTGAAAAAAAATCCATTCTCAGTCTATGTGCCCAGTGCAGCTGTACTGACACTACAGACTGAACACTTGTTGTGAAATAGCAACACTATCTTGTTATTGTCCTCTGATCCCGTCCAGAATTTAATCATTGGTTACTTGCAAAACACCCTGTTTTTCCCAAAATGGTCAGTCTCCATAATGTTGCTACCAACAGACAGAAACACAGTTAAAAACATCATCTCCTTATAATAACACAACTCAGCCATAAAAAACAAAAAATGATAAACTCACGTCAACAGCGTTCTGATGTTCTTCATCCTCACATGACTCCTGGGATCCACAGCATCAAGTCTGTGCTTCCACCACCTCTGGGGTTATTCGGGGTCACCAGTATCAGGCCCTACCTCTACCGCCATGTTGGACTGATTCTTTAGCACAGGGGTCTGCAACCCTGGTCCTAGAGAGCTGTAATCCTGCATGTTTTAGATGTTTCCCTCTTTCAACACACCTGACTGAAATGACCAGCTCATCAACAAGCTCTGCAGAAGCCTGATAACCATCCTGGTCATTTCAATCAGGTGTGTTGAAAGAGGGACACATCTGCAGGACTGTGGCTCTCTAGGACCAGGGTTGGAGACCCCTGCTTTAGCATCTGCTGCAGTTTATACTGGTGGATGTAAGAGAGTGTGTTGGTCCTCACCTCTAGTTAATGAAGCTCACTTACTGTTTTCCACCAAACAAGAACGGGTGCTAGGTCCGGGCTGGTGCTAGTTGGTTCAGAGCCTGTTTCTCCTATGAACTGGTTTGCTTTTCCACTGGTAAGGAGCCAAGTTGGGGCCACGTCACCGTAAAAGGTCAGTACGTCACTGCATAGGTAACTGGTTCACAACAAACGGCCGCTAGCAAGCTAACTGCTGTTAACAAAGCAGTTTTTTATTGCTACGTGTGGTATTTATTCAGTTTTGGGAATTTATGATGTCCTTACTGGTTGCATATGATGGTGAAGCGCACCCTCGCTGTAATAATACTTAAATGGAGGAGTTATCATGTGCATACAAGTGCTGTCCCTGGTTTTACAGTCTACACTGAGATCCAGAGCCAAAACCGTATTTTCATTACTTTACTCTTCTACTATCGCTAGCTGTGTTTCTACCGTCGCTCCTCCAGCTCCTGGCATAGTCGCTGCTTAACCGGTGCTAAGTCTGGCCCAGCAAAGAAGTGGGGCAAGAGGTGGTCCCTGTTTCAGCAGCTGGGTCCGGTTCTTGCGGCGGTGGAAACACAACAAACTGGGGCTAAGTCAGGAACTGGCCCTGGAACCTGTTTGGTGGAAAAGGGAGCTCTTATCTGCATCCTCAGTTCCTTTGCCCTGATCTCACTGGTAATCAGTGGTTTAACAAAGCAGAAGAAATATACAAAGAGGAGGATCAATAGTGAACAAGCTGCATCAGTATTGATCTGAATTAACTGTTTGGAGATGAAGATGAATGCCCTGTGGACTACACTGTTGCATAAGAACAGATATGAGAATATGACCAAACACAGTAAGTTTGTCAGAGTGAGTTCTTTGCAGCTGAAGGTTATCGAAATAACATTCATGATTTTGACTGTTTTTTTATTATTATTTATTTCTCAACAGCTGCACCGAGAAAGCAACAAGTTGTTGACAACCTTGGAGAAGAATTTAGTGGAAATGTTGCACTTCTGTGTTTACTGTTGATCACAGACCATCTGGCCGACCTTGACATCCCACCTCAGCGGACAAGACACCTGATGAATGACGTTGAAGTTACCCTTGGAAGAAACCTTGGTCTCAAAAATCGTCAAAAATAACAGCTCAGCCAAGGATTCAGTGCTTTTATCAGCTCGGTATTTTTATATCCACAACAATCATCCACAGACCTGATCTGCTACTCTGAGGAGCCTCCCTTGTTCGATGGAGGGGCCTTGCACCTGCTTGGTGGCCTGGGGTAAAGAAGAGGTGTTCCCGGTTCCCAGGAAGTACTCCCACTGACCCAGGACACACCCCGGTTTGGGCTCCGGGCTCAGGCTCCTTCTTCATACCATCTGCAGAAACCTTTGACAGCTTTTACCCTCAAGGCCGCCTCCCTGTCTGAGCGATTCCCAGCCAAAGCTTCAAAGAAAAATACGTGGTCCATCCAAACCACCTGCAACTTCTTATCTGACTCTCAGTTTTAGTTTCCAACACAAGATTAAAGGAGTAGTTCAACATTTTGGGACATTATATGAGGAGGTCGGCACAGATCTCACATCTATTCACTCAGTATGAAGCTGCGGACAGTAACTCCAGTACAGTACTTTTTTGAGTACTTTGCTTGTGTGTTTCCGCTTCATGCTTCTGTGCACTGGTACTCCACCACATTTATCTGACAGCTGTACTTAGTAATTACGCTTCGAGATGTGAGATTGAAAAACAATAGGAAAAAAACAGTGGTGTCTGCTCGGGGGCTTCCTCCACAGGTTTTACAGATCTCTGAGCTTTTCAGGAGCCAGAAACACTCAAATCCAACAACAGAATAATAATAAAAAATCTATATGTACAACTGACTCTTTGTGTCTTTGTACACTGCCACCTTTACATTCATGTAACAGTGCTAACTATCTAAGAGGGTCAACCCATCAGGGGCAGGTGTAGGATATTTTTACTTTTGATTCTTGCTGTACATTACACTAAAGTTTTGATTACTTGTTTCAGTCACAGCAGAAAAAATAAATGCAAAAAATAAAAAATAAAAATGCAATACCCCCGACAGCCACTAGATGCTGGTTTCAAAAAGACTTTGGCTCCAAATTACTACAATTTAAAAAAAAAAAAAATCCTAGATCATGAAAATGTTTTTCCCACAATTCATTCTGATGTCATTAGCTAACGTTAATGCTCTCATCTGGTGGTACATCTGAAAAAAAAAAACATCATTAAATAGGTATTAGGCTTCAAAAAGAGGAAGTTTTAGGGGTGTGGTTAGTTTGATCGACCCTGAACTTGAGTCTCATAGGCTGTTTTTCAATATGCGTACTTGTCTGTACTCACATTATCGTGTTCTTGTGAAACGTCATCAGTCGGGGACCTAGTACTGTTCCAATTCAAAGTACACATCTGCCCTAGAACGCATGAAATACCCGAATATTTTCTCGCTCCTCCTTCATTATCGAGCCTGCATCAGACCAGACTTGTGTGGACTTGGGGAAGCCAAATAACCCATAATGCATTTTGCAACAGCGAGCGGAGATGTGACGTCAACAAGTACGCTGGCGAATTGCACTTTAGCCTCGGCGCGTTCTCGCCTTCCCGCAAGTCCGTACTTCAGAGTCCGACTTGCAGGAACACTCTCACCAAGTACACGAGTACAAGTTTGCGTACTTTGAATTGAGAAACGGTCATACACATTGGGTAGTGTCGCTAGGTCCAAAGGTCAGCCCCGCCTCCTCACTCCTCTTTTCATATCCAAATAAGGTCACATCTCGCTCCAAGCAACCAATATGGTGACGCTCAAACGGCAACGAGTGATGTCACATTAGCATCGTCCACTCTGTATTCTGTCTATGGTTTGGTATGAATGCACTAAACAAATGAAAGAAATGCGCTACATAGTTTAGCTTTAGAGATGCTAGTGGGAGGATTGTGTATCATTTGAACAGGGGCGGGGTTAAAATGTTCCAGTCTAAAACAACACGTAATAACAGCAGCATCGATCTTTAAATCTAAGAAAGAAAACCCACAAAAACTGCTGAACTGCTCCTTAAACCTGCCGTCTCGTGGCCGACAAGCTTGTCTTCCCAGCATCAAGCCTCAAAGCCTCCTATAATACCTGCAACAGCCGCAGCCTTCAGTCGCGCCCGCCGGGAGATCCTGAATCACTAAAAGGTGAAGGAGCAAAGAACCAAGAAATTAAGCCTCTCAGCAGCAGCGCTACCTGGACCCTGCACTTCAAAGGCTGAGCAGGGACCAGCGGGGAGGTTTTTCATCCACTGGGGACTCTTTCAGCGCCGCGCTGCCTGACAAATAGGCTGGAAGGTTCAGTGCATTAACCCACATGTTGACACTAGGCTGCGAGTGATAGAGGGGCAATAAGGGGCTGCAGGGAATGACATATGGCTCAGGTCTTTGGGGTGCAATAAACATACATGCATGTACAGGCCAAAACACACAGGCATGTACAGACACACAAGGACGGGCTGTTGTGGCTGGTTGGGTTTATCTGTGATTTACTCTGTGATGATTCTCTGCAAGATGGCGTTAAAGGGGTGAGAGCTGTTCTTCGAGGTGCTTTAGATACAAACCTGCAGCAACACAACTGTATGTGTGTGCGAGAGGAGACTGAGGAAGAGCCACAGACACAACACAACCACGCAGAGATACACAAACGCGAGGCGGGTGCAGCCGAGGGAAACGGTTACGACAAAATGAAAACAGAGACCTCCACAACACCTGTGTCGAGGAGAGATTAGGAGATCGACATCCAGCAGAGTCGACCCTGAAGTTTTAGTTCACCGCAACAAATTTGTGCTTTTGGTTTGGTCTGTAGGATGATTTTTTAATGATATTTTTCAAATCCAACATGTGACTTTGCGTCGTCATTATTTTAACAACCCTTTTCGAGATGGATTAAAGCTTTCCACATAAAATCTGAGGAACGAAACCACTGGAAAATTCAACCATAAAAGCAAATAATCAATAAAAAAAACATTGAAGGGGTTTATTGACAGATTTAACTGTATAATGTATAAATTCTGCCTCAACAGCACAGTATACGTGTGCAAGATAGTGACTCCCTTTATAAGCTTAATAAGTGCAGCCTGTTACGCTCCCACTAGGTCATTAACATTACATTCAATACGTCGTCAGGAAGAAGGACATTTTTTTCTAAGAGCCCTCTTCACCTCTTTCGCTCCCTGAAGGAAGTGAATGGAAAAAATAAAAAAAAGAGAATGAAAGAAAAATCTCCTTCATCTCTGTAGGCAACCTAAATCCTCAGTGTGGCCGCAGCCAAAAACTAAATTAAAAAGACTGGAGTGTTGGGATGTTTAACAGGCGCAGCGCTGGGCCGAGAGGGGGTGGAGGTTCTCTCATGCTTAACAATTTGTTCCTGTGCTCTCTGCCTTTTAGAGGGATCACGCCAATTAAAAACATACTACCCTCACACACTTGTATGGCTGTCTTTGTGAGGACATTCCCCAACCCCCCAATCTAAACCTTTTACCCTAAAACCAACTCCTAACCCCCCCTGTTGAAGAGGTGTGAGAAAGTGAGGATTGACCCATAATTATAATGGTCAAAAAAAACACAAACTGGTCCTCATAATCATAGCTGCACTATTGGTAAGTAGGATATTAAGTGATCATTATTTTACTGCATTGCATCTCAAAGACACTGGTAACTGTTATAATCCAACAGAGCAAGTGTAGAAAACATGGAGTAAAGGCACAAAGTAATAAGAAGGAATAATAATCAGAACATAGATACAAGTCTACGTTGATACTGAAATACTCAGAGACAGTATTCGATTATTTATGAAAAGGTTTTTGTGTGATAGTCCGAATGCTGCTCCTGAGCTGCCGTGATCCAGTCTGACTCACTATTGGTGCATTTACACTGGTATCTACTCGCTTCGCTTCGCCTCGGATCGCTCAGGATCGGCCCCCTCGGTTGTATTTACATTGCCGAGGATAGTCCCTCCTCCGTGTAGCTGGTCGTCATTCGTGGCGTCAACTTTTATGCGATTGTTTCCTTTCTGATCGCGCCGTCCAGCTCCCACTGAATTTTCTCATCGGTGACTAATGACAGAAAGGTTTGCACCTCATCCTGAGTCCACGGGGCAGGATTTCTAACAGACGCCATTTCTCTTCTTGTTGTTATTTCAAACACGTCTGCACGGTTTGCCGAAGATTTAAAAATGGCGGAGACAGATTACGTGCCGCGCAGTGATGACGCAACGACGCAGTGACGATTCCAACCAATAAGATTTTAGTACCTGCTCCGACCTGACCGGGTACTTTTTTTGGAACCACAGGAGAGGAGGTACGTAAAGTTGTACCAGGTACCAAGTTCCAGGTACTTTTTCTTCAGTGTAAATGCACCAAAACCGAAGCGAAGCGAGTAGGTACCAGTGTAAGTGTGCCATATGTGTAGCTTTAACATCCTGAGCCTGTATGATGCCAGAGCATCTTAACCAATCAGAAAAATCCATCCAGTTTTCTGATTGGTCGAAATGCTCTGACATCATATGGGCTCATTTAAAATGGCAGCCTCCATGAAAGTGTTCATACTGGGGGAATTTGGACTTTCAGAGATTATTATCTAAGCTCTTTATTTTCAAACATAGTTTAGGTCATAAGCTGTCTCTCAAACTGTATTTTCACTATTGCATTTTCTGTTAATTTAAGAATAATCTTTGTTGCATGTTTTAAAAAAGAAGTTTGATGTTACAGGTACTGAAGCTGCACGTCCAATCATCATCAACACTGAAGGGGGGATGGTATTCAGGTCATGTGACTGATAAAATCCAGAATGACCTTAGTGGTGTTATTCTGTCTATGATTAATACACACATGGGAAAAGTTGTTTTAAGGGCAATTTTATTTAAGTTATATTTATGTGTTTGCCTGAATTTCTTGAATAACTTTTTTACAACTAAATTGAACAGTTGTTTGTTTTTATGAATGAAATGTCCAGTATTTCTTATATTTTTGATTTTACTATCAAAATTGATGACATTTAAATAACTTAAAAGAAACACATCACATGCAAAAGTGACAGTGAATCACTGTGTAAGACATATTTTAATGTTTTTCCTGCATATTTCAGCTTTTTTTCTGTTTGTGAAATCTTGGTTTTCTGAGAAATAAGAGTCAAGGAGTGAAATAAAATTGTTTGACTGAAGGATTAAAGTCAGTTGTGTTTTAAAGTTAGTTATTTTCCACAGGTTCCTACACAGGGCGCCTCTTTACGAAGCGGTGCTGAATTGATTGGACTAAATTTAAAAACACGTCTTTGAACACAGGCACTATTTTCAGAGCCTCCCTGTGGGAAAAGACCCCAGGAAGAAACCCATTCAGGCTTCCTGGGTCAGAGGTTAAAAGTGCCTTTAATGAGCCTCACAGAGGTATTTTCTGACTCATGGACCTCAGTATGAACATATCTCAGACTGGAGGCTGTGTAGGAAACTGAAACTCGACAGTCTCTTTCAGGCTAATGGGATAATACAACCATAATGAACACGCGAGACCGCACCAACTGATGAAGTCATATCCTGCAGTTTCAGTTCAAACGCCGAGCTGCAGCCTCAGCAAGCAGCCCGAGCATTAGCAGAGGCCTGAGAGCGGAGGTGCAAACAGCTGTGATTAAACTGAGGGATGATGATCCTCTGCTGTGACACAGCCTCATTTGGTCTCCTGGTGGCCTGCATACCTTGGCTTCCAGCAGGCAAAATACCCCCCGGGGATCCTAAAATACACGGCAGGCCAGGTCGAAGGGCCGGGGGCAGAGCTGCGAGCCCGGACAAGCTCCATGCAGGCCTCAGACACAGAGTCAGGAACCTCTCTGCAGCTTCTTCACGCTATTTATCTGCGTGTAAAACCCAGACTTAAAGCAAAAGCACCGACACACAACTGATTAATCAACGTAGAACAAAAGCTGGCACATGCAGAGTCGCACATGGTCGCCGTGTGCGTCCTCTGCAGCCTTTATTTAGCCGCACCTCGATCCTCGGAGCACTTCTAAATGAGTAATGGGGTTAATTTGGGAATCGTGGCTTGATCGGGCCACTGGGGTCGCAGAGGTCGTTCTCTGCTGGGACTGAAAGGTCAACACTGACGCACAGTGGACACAGGAAGATACTACACTGGTTAGTTAGTGACCTACAGAGGGCGCTGTTTAGCATTTGGAGTTCATCAGGGTAAGGTCACAGCTGCAACAAAAGCAAGACACACAGACACACACACAGACAGAGAGTCAGACAGAGAGACAGACAGACACACACAGACGCACACAGAGACAGAGAGAGAGACAGACAGACACACACAGAGACAGAGAGAGAGACAGACAGACACACACAGAGACAGAGAGTCAGACAGACAGACAGACAGACACACACAGACGCACACAGAGACAGAGACAGACAGACACACACAGACACACACAGAGACACACAGAGACACACAGAGACAGACACACACACACAGATAGACAGACACAGACAGAAACACACACACGCAGATACAGATAGACACACACACGTAGACACACACACACACACACAGACAGACAGAGACACACACACAGATAGACAGACAGACACACAG
>OOFC01010906.1:8428-28478 GCA_900323345.1 Pseudochromis fuscus
GGTTTTTTTTTTTAGAATATGTGCTGAGAAAACTGAGGCAAAACTCAGCACTGGAATAAAGAGTTGGAATATCTCCTACCACAGTACAAGCCAGGACTACTGTCACAAAAACAAATACTCAATGCCTGAATATTAGACATTCATGGGAACATACCAGAGCTAGAGGGCAGAGTGCTGCTGGGAGATAGGTGCTGTGGTTACTCAACAGAGTTATCATGTCTGTCCACAGATGTCATTTTGGGTGTGTTTGATGATTAACTGGAGTGTGGGGTGGAGCTCAGTCTCAAACTTTCAGAGCTGTATTCTGAATCCTCGACTTGTATTACGTCAGCACCATTAAGCATAATCAGTACATTTATATCTTTTATTGTCGGTAAAATCTTGTTCTTTCAATTTTTACCAGTTGAGTTTTAGACCCAGACGAGTATGAGTACGAGTCCTACATATGTAATCAGGAAAGGTTAAGACACTGTTCACAAATGTTAATTAAAATAGGTCACACTTTAGTCCACTGAAGGGTATCTGAAAAAAACGCTATCCAGATTTTTTACTATACATTAGGGTTGGATGTCTTTACAGTAATCAGTAACTTCTTTCGTATTTAAGTATCTCTGGAGCACATAAAGAGCAAAAAGATGACGTCATGCAATGATCTGCTGAGATAGTCATGAAGTAATTCATTCTCCACCTGCTGGAGAACAATAGAGCTGCTTGACTCTGAGTAACAGTGAAGTAACTCTCAGGCTACAATATGACTAACCTCATGAGTCACATGTGGAAGAGAGGAAATGCTTTTTCTTTCTCAAGGCCAGCACCAGTCACTTTTGTGTTAAAGCTGCAGTAGTGAACCGAAAGGATTGAAAAGTTAAAACCCAAATGTTTCATATACATTAAAATCCTCTTCTCTTTTGTCAGATTAGATTGATTTTGTTTTCCTAAATTCATATTACATCACATTTGTGTTTGGAGAAGTTTGCAGCTGAAAGCCTAACAAACTTCAGAGTAGGGGTGTGCAGATAAATACATGGAGAGTGAGAGAGAGAGTAGGAAAGAGACACTGAGTTTTTACTTTAAGAAAGGTTTTTTTTAGGTTTTTATTCTGGATGTTATAGGCAGCCAGTGAAGAGAAGCTAATACGGGGAAACATGATCTCTTTTTCTACTTCTTGTCATTTTGTGCACTGCATTTTGGATCAGCTGCAGACTTTTCAGAAAGTTTTTGGGACATCCTGATAATAAGCAACTGCAGTTGTCCAGCCTACAAGTAACAAATTATAAACAAATTTTTCAGCATCACTTTGAGACAGGATGTTGCTGAGACAGGACACTTTTGAACATCCATATTTCTGTTTATTTATACTGGTATTTGTTTAGCCTAAAGATATAAATACATGCCAGAATAATTGGATTTATACTAGATTGTAGATGTTTTGCAGATAATTAATTTTGCAGACTATAGATGGAAAGAAAGCTGTGAATAAATTTGTTAGGAAGGTGGGCCATTGGGGTTTGGTTTGATTGAAGGGAGAGACATAAGTCTCAGGACTAGCTCACATGTAGGTAAAGCTGCAGTAGCTATGACATCATGGAGTTTATTTAAAAGCTGGGTTTGTTTTGTCAGTGCTTCAGAAGATCTGTGATTCCTAGTCATCCAGGTCGTGGTTAAACACGTAGCAAATCAATCATGACAGCTGGACTTGGTGGAAGTTACTTGAAGTTACTTCTTCAGGATTTAACCAGCACAAATTTTGGGCTTAATAAATGACTTCAACAAAAGACTTTAAGGTTAAGCTGGACATGTAACACTGCCCTTTTTGTGTGTATTACACAGTAACTTACAATACTGAGTTGCATTGTAGGGAAATTTAATAGAAGTTGAAGGTGTCTGAGATTATACACTTACAAGCTTGTAACTAATGTTGATCGTTCTTTTATGTCCTAACTGAATGATTCAATAGATCAATTAGAAATAAGTGAAAGTCTTTAACCCTGATTTGAGGTTGCAGTGTTCATCACAGTGTTGGATGAAACCAATGCTACAAAGGAGGTTTATGAACTCTGTGAACCTAGACGTATAACATTTGTCCTGAGGAAGGTCGTGAAGTGGTTCTTCTTGTGTATTTTTACATGTGAGTTCTTATTGTCCCTCTGATTTCTGCAGAGGCTCTTTGAGTGAATCAATTGAAGTTAAAGCTGTGAATTAAGGGACAGATAATCTGTGAGTAAACCTCAGATCTGTGATTTCAACAGGGTCAGCCCAATCCAGTCCTTACAACGATGGGAGCTGATAATTATCATCTACATGTGTTTATGGTGCAGAAAGAAGACTGCAAATTTTCTTCATTTCCAGGCTGTAACACCTAATAAAATTCCCTTGTTGTACACGTTGTGAAAGGTGACACACATGGCACACAAGCAGGCTAAAAAACATTTCCTTTACATAAACTAATACAGAAATCGGCCAGATGAATGAAGTGCTGGAAAGATGATGATACAAAGTACACCGAAAAATCTGGTAAATAGGAAGTGGAGGGCAGGGTGTATACGCTGCAGGAGCTGGTGAGCAGAGATGTAGGAAACAGCTATATATTAAATTAAATTAAGTCAACTTGTTGGGCTACATTCAACCCAATGCCTCTTTTTAGGCTTGAAGGCTACTTTCTTTCTTGTCACATGTTAAATCATTGGCATTATAATCCCAAGACTTCACATGGAAGTCCCCCCTCCCCAGGACCTCAACAGCCCAGCCCCTTTCTATTTGGAAGACATACGGAAAGGTCCCAGTGATAGTATCCCAGCAAGTGTGCTAAAGACCTGTAACATGGAGCTCCCCTTTTCCACCAAACAGGTTCCAGGGCCAGTTCCTGACTTAGCCCCAGTTTGTTGTGTTTCCACCGTCACGAGAACCGGCCCCAGCTGCTAAAACAGGGGCCACCTCTGGCCCCACTTCTTTGCTGGGTCAGACCTAGCACCGATTAAGCAGCGACTATGCCAGGAGCTGGGGGAGCGACGGCAGAAACACCGCTAGCGATAGTAGAAGAGTAAAGTAATGAAAATACGGTTTTGGCTCTGGATCCCAGTGTAGACTGTAAAACCAGGGACAGCATTTGTATGCACACGATCAGCTCCTCCATTTAAACATTATTACAGCGAGGGTGCGCTTCGCTGTCATATATGACCAGGAAGGACAACGTAATTCCCCAAAACTGAATAAATACCACACGTAGCAATGCAACACTGCTTTGTTAACTCAATCATGTTGTAACTAGAAGATCTGCTGAAAAAAATATTTTTTTCATGGACTGATAGTAACAGGGTAACAGGAGTTTGTTAACAGCTGCTAGCTTGCTAGCGGCCGGTTGTTGTGAACCGGCTCCCTCTGCAGCGATGACTGACGTTTTACGTTGACGCGGTCCCAACCTGGCTCCTTGCCAGTGGAAAAGCAAACAGGTGTTCATAGGAGAAACGGGATCTGATCCAACTAACCACCAGGACTAGCACCAGCCAGGAACTAGCACCTGTTCTTGTTTGGTGGAAAAGGGGTAACAGCAAGGACATCACACACTCGCTGCTTTACTGCCCTGTCCTCTGGCCACAGGTGGACAACTCTGAGGTACAACAGCACACCAGCAGCTATAACAGGCCTAAACAGTGTCCTGCTGTGTTGTACTGCCGCTATACTGTATAATGTGTTTTAATGCTTCCACTTCTTCCTACTCCATTTCAACCATGTAAATTCAGACTTGCTTGTATCAAAGGCAGATTCTGTTCATCTAAATGTTTTTTATTTTCTATCAATCGATGAAGTAGAGATATTTGCATTTTGAAAGTGTTTGGAGCTGCCATTGCTGATATCTTTCAGGTGGTAGAGGGGGTCACCCTATGGATCACAAGATCGTGGGTTCAATTCCCGGCTCCACATGTCAAAGTGTCCTTGGGCAAGACACTGAACCCTAAGTTGCTCCTAGTGGTGGCTAGCACCTTGCATGGCAGCTCGGTAGCCATTAGTGTGTGAGTGTATGTGTGAATGGGTGAATGAGTTGCCTTGTAAGACGCCTTGGGACCTAGCTAAGGTTAAGAAAGCGCTATATGAATGTACTCTATTTACCATATCTTTAGTGTGTCGTTACTCGGGTATGTGAATTGACAATAGCTACATCCCTGCTTTTTTCTTGCAGTGTAACTTGGTCCTTTGTTAGTGCTTTGTAAACAAGGCAATAGGCCCTACAGTCAAGTCTGAATGTTACCACAAACCAGTGCAGAGCCCCTAAAACCGGACTGATGTGCTCTCTCTCTTCCTGGTTTTGGCTAATAACCTAAATGGTTATTTATAGAGGAGTCAGATTAGAGACTTTGGATCATTACCAGATTGTGACAGAGTCATCTTTCTTCTCTCTGTCATTACTTTACACAGTTTGAATAATGCCCAGACATTCATCCACCAAATCATCATTTCAAAACAACAAACAGATTTTTACTCAGTGTCTTCCAAAATCCTCAAACATTAATTTGGGAACTGGAGCAGCTTTGTACGTGGTACAAAACACCATCAGAGTGGATTAAGAAGGTTTTACTAACCCTGAAGATCAAATAAAGGGGGAAACTGAGTGTTTGAGGCTATTGTTTCAACTTTCAGTGCTTTGTTTGGGTGAAGATAGTCTTTTAACTCTATAACCCTGAGGGCAGCAGCAGAAATCAACAAACACAAGACAATCCCTCTCAAATGGGAAACTAGCCAAAGACAGTTTGTTGTTCCAGTTTCTGTTTCAGTTGTTGTCTGTCTGGCATGTGTTGAAGGTTTGAGGTTACCTCCTCTCTCAGAGTGCATGCTATTGTTTGACTGTTGTGTTTCTGTCTTTGCAGCTTGTCTTTTTCGCTTCAACGTCCTGTCACTGGTTTACTTCCTGTACCTGCTGCTGCTACCATGGTTCCTGTGTCCAAACAAGCACACAATCAGAGGTAAGAGACTCTGAGTTTGTAGGTCAGATCGGTCATGGACTGTTACTGTTTGTCAAACTATAAAAATCAGTGTAACTTCACAAAGTGCTTTGCCTGTGCTCCGAATCCAGCTACTGTTCATTATATCCATTTGTGCTATGTGTAGATGTACTGTGATATTTATGAGGGGTAGTACAAGCCATGCTTCATTTTGTTATTGTTTTGTTGTTTTTTTGTTCTTTGGATTACACCCATATTGGATTTACTTTTTTGGTTTTCTGCCTGAGGTATGCAGTGCTTTTTGTTATCCTTTGTTTTGTTAAAGTAATTTTTCATTTATGAGACATTTGATGGATACTGTGATTGATTATGTATCTGTGACAGTTGTGAGAAGATTGTAATAAACAGCAGTGGAGCCAAGCTGAGGACTGACAGCTGCTGTGCTTATTATGTATTAAACATCAACTTTTATAACTTACTCCGGCTTGTTCAGGTGGTAGTTGTCATGTACATATCCCCACAACTCGCTGCAGCAGCCACAGATGGTGCAGGCCTTATTTTGAGCACAGTGTCTTTTGGTTAACTACTACTGGGAATCTTATTTTGCTTCGGTATTGCTCCCTAAGCTAAGATTATCTTTTATTATCAGTAAATGCTTTTGTATTTTGGGACAAAATATATAAAACCACGAGGCATTAAGCTACTTCCAGTGTTTGTACTAAACTAGGAAGACCTAGTTTTCACCTGACTCTGGGTAACATCGTTTACCACAGCGTTTATCATAATGCCACAATGACTATTTAAAGTGTATTTTTTCTGTATTTATGTGAAGTGGAAGTTTATGATGTATTGATATTATATTAACTCTGCTTCCTTTGTCTCGCAGGTCACACGGGCCACTTTATCACAACTGTATTCTGCACCAGTCTACTATTTGTAGTGGCTCATATCTGCTTCCAGACCGTGTTATACACGTATCCTCCTCTCAACATCGCCATAGGGGATAACTGTTCCCAATGGGACACCATAACCCAACATATAGGACTGTCCAGGTATGTCACTAGTCTTTAATGTAACTGTGCTGCTGCCCTGTTGGCAAGATTTCACTTGTAAAAACTGATATATGATCTCAATGACACTAATTTGTTTAAATAAAGGCTAAATAAAATCGAATAAAAAACAAGTATCACACCAGTTATCTCCACTACCATCACTGATTGGTGAAAAATATGTTAGAAAACACACTCTGTGCTTCTTCAGAAGAGTTTGGATAGCACATCAGAATACACCTGTTTGATGATTCAGGGTGATGACTGGCCCAGGACGTCATCTGAAATTACCTTGAGAGTTACATTGAGAGCTTTTTTGTTGTAATGCAGCTCATTGCATTGTGAGATTATTAGTAGAAAGTAGTTTTTATGGAGGACATCACTTTTCCATTGTAGAATTTTTGAGTGTGCATTTTAGTAGATAGTAAATACAGAGAGATTTCTGACCGAACCTCAGTTTTGTTTTGAGTTTAATTTTTGTGAATATTTAATATCAAACAAACATCTTTTTAAAATATTGTATTTATTTGTAAAACAACATGTGACATGTGCATATGTGTTGTAGGCTTCCCTTGGACGATCCGTGGAGTGTGTTGCGTCTTCTGTGTCCTGACCTCGGTGTGTGTGTGGTCGCTTTGATCACAATCATCCTCTGCAACAGATTGGTGAAGAATAGAGAAATGGTGGCTGCTGCCAACATTACATCAGTAAGTTCAAAATCAAACTTGTTACAGTATTTGATAAACAATGTGGGTGTTCTCTTTTATGAAGTAAGTTACCTGTATATTTAGGTTTTTGATCAGCAAGTATGAGCTGAAAGACGTCTTTGCACTTCATCTAAACATCTAGATTTGATTGAGAAGTGAAAAGCATTCATCATTTTCAAGTTCTTGCAACTGCAGTTACACAGCATCTTGTCGTCTGCAAAAAACTTTACAAGTTTTTGTTGCCTTGCGCTGGCTAACATCTGTAGCAACTTTTGGACATGTGGACAGCCAGAAACAGGGATTGAACCACCAACCTTATGGTTTGTAGATGACCTGCTCTACTACCTGAAACACTGCAACCCTAAATAACATTAAGATACAACCAGAAAATACAGAACACAAAATGGAAAAAAACAACAACAACACAATTTTCACTACAAATTGGCTTCTTCAGGAAAAAGTCAGTATTTAATGTGACCTCCCTGTACACATCTTGAACTCCTCTGGGGAGACTGTGTTGAGGTTTTCTTCTGTAATCTTCTGTCATATCCTACAAGGCTTCTTTCAGGACTTCCCAGTGTTCTTCATTGGAAATCAGCTGTGTTTAATTTATTTCTCTTTTCAGGTGATCCCATAGTGTCTCTAGAATATTCAGGTCTGGACTCTGTAGGTGCTCTGACCATCAGGGTTTCATCAGCTGTTTATTTCTCAGTTTCACATCCCGTTGAAGCTGCCAATGGCTGGAAACTCCGAGATATGCATCTTGTGGTGAACACAAAAAACCCCAACAACAACCAAATGTAGCTCAAATGATCAATAAGAAACTTTTAACTTGACTAAACTAAGTGCAAGAGGATTAGAGCAGTAAATCAAATATCATCTTCCAAAAGACTAAATGTAGGTCACAGTAAATATTGTTAAGCCTGTTGAAGTAGTTTTTTCTCTTCAGTGTGTTCTCTTCAGTTTTCTCTTTTAATATTATATATATATATATATATATATATTCTGTTTGCATTCCCATGAAGTGACTGAGAAATAACTTGATAAATTACTCCTTCATGGTCAAATTGCTGCAAAGGAGCCACTGCTGAGGGAGGTGACTTATAGGAGGATCGTCTGAATCAAGAAATTAAATGAACCAATGTAAATTTCCACATTGTTTTTATTTTTGGGTCCTCCCATTGTGTCTTTGGGAGACAGAGAGAAGGTGAACAGTATTTACATGTGTGGTTCCCACTAGAAAACATGCAGCAGGAAGTGTGATAGTGAAAACTGTTCTGCTGACTGGTAAGGCCACGTTTAGCAGGAGGAGGGGGAGTTGGTGATATTCCTGTCTCAGTAATTAGAAACATTAGACTTTCGCCACCTGTTACTGTATATCATAACTGTTTTGCGAGTACTATTGTATACAGTGCTATTACAGGGATATTAGACTGCTCTTGTGTTTATATTCACAGTTGTTGGTGATGGCAAAATTAGGAGGAGTGGTTTCTATTTTTAGTCTTAGTCAGAGCTATATTCAAATTATGTGATGAAACCTAATCTGTAACCTTCGTCAATGAGGAGCGTGAGCATGCAATAATCTGTATCAGTGTATGGTTACACCACCGAGGTGCTGCCTTCTCACATACGCTGCACAAACTACTGCCAAGTAGTGTGTGGCCATATAAAACTTTCCACACACCTAAACATAAATGTAGACCATGTTTAAAGACATAAGCTCATATAAATAGTCACTGCATATAATCTTGCTCTGTCACTACTATTACTCAGCAAGGGAAGCAGTGAGGAGTGATGTACTTGTCTACGGGCGACCCAGGAAAACCTTTAATGTGCACACACTATGTTGCAATTATTCAACACATTACGCACAACTTTGATAGTTTGATGCTATGAAGGGTGAAAAATAGGACCCTGACGTAGAACCAATTAACCTCAAAAAAAGATTTGATTATGAAACCTGGGAACAAAAGACGCTGACCGAAGAAGGCAGGAAAAATCCAAACAGTCCAAAAAGAAAACAAAAAAAAGTAAACATAATCCAGGCAACAATGAAACAAAAAGCAAAAAGTAATCCACCAATACACGGAAAGGCAACAGGGAGACGAACTTGTCTATATGTAGGAGCAGTGATTAACAGACAACACACAGCAATCAACAAGAGGGAGGAGAACGAAGACAGGAAGTAACATACAGAAAGTGCTACCAAAATAAAACAAGAACAGACAAGGTGACACAAAAAACCAAGACAAAGGAAGACAGACAGTGAAACAAAAGGGAGAAATCAGAACACACAGAAAAACTAAAACCAAAAAAACAAGGTTACACAATAAGGGAAACTGAAACCACAAGGAATCGCAACACTTTGCAACATACGTTGTTGCAATTGATGCCACTGAATGCCATAACCTCTGATTGGTTATCCATAAAAATGCTGACTCGATCTTAAACGTATATTTTTTCTAACTGTAAGGCCGTACTGTTACCTCTAAGGTATTTCACAGATACATGGAAATACATTATTGTGCAGCCACTGCACCTGCGCTTTGTGTAACTGAAGCAAAACCAAGCAACTCGGATTTAGTAACTAAGTTATTTTTTTATTTCTTTCCCATTTTAGCTTGAAGAGGATCCAGAAGACAAAACAATAGATGATGAAGAGGAAGAGGATGAAGATGAAGAAGCATTAGAAGATGAAGATGAAGAAAAATCATTACCTGGTGACCCCGATGAGGTTTCCACAGCAACCAAAGCAAAGCAGCTAGCCGAGCGCCTCAAGACTGCAGCCCGGAAGGTGCTACGTGACCTGGGAAGGATCCTGGCCATCAGCTTGCTGGCTTTGGCTGGTAAGATCAAAGCAACAGCATTACTTCCTCAGGTTCCCACACAATTTCACTGAAAGATGAAAAATCTCTGAGCATAAGTTGTCAATTTCTAACTTCTGCTCAGGTTTGTTTTGTCACCTGACTTCTAAATCATCCAAATTGAGTTAAACACTGATAATAGAGACATCTTGTGTTGCAGCTGAAAAATTAAATCTGATGGTTTGTTTGCTTACACCAACAACAAAAAAAACCCTACAAACCTAAGCCCAAGACACAGTGGGATAAATTTACAAATACAGTCCCGTCTTGACACCTGAATAACACATGGTTCACATATAATTGTTAACATTTTGGAAACTGAGATGTTCCTCATAAATCTCCCAGAATGATGGTCAAATAAATTCAAGCAAATTTACATGCAAACCTGTAACCTGAAAAACTAACCTGTCTCACGATGATCTAAACTCAGCTCACATTCCCCGTTAGTGACAATGATCAAATATGTAGAGATTACCTGGAAGTGATAGGATTACTCATCACTGTGTGAACTCATCGGGTTTGAATGTAAAGGATGTTCACTGATATGAAGAAATTTATAAATAATAAATAAATACAATAAATTTAAGTTCCAGTTGTTTATGTTCATGTGTTTTATGTAAGCTGAATATACGTCTCTGGTCTTTTCCTCCCAGGTATCACGCTGCCCTCTGCTTTCTCAGCGATATACTTCCTGCTTTTTATTGGCGTGTGCACGTGGTGGGCGTGCCACCTTCCCATCAGTCACCTGGGCTTCAATGCACTGTGTGTGATGGTGGGCTTCTTCACTGCTGGTCACATGATTTGTCTGTATTTGTACCAGAGTCTGCTGGCCCAGGCCCTGTTCCCTCCACACAGTCTGTGGGCCAGGTAAGTCTGTAGCACACTATGCATGTACCATGTTCAACCTCTAGTCATTATTGTAATGGTTGAAATATAGACAACATAGGCACATAAGTTGACACTCCTTGATAGTAGGTTGGTTGTCAGGGCTCAGAAGGCCCAGGCTTCATCCCCTCTGGCTGATTACAGTCTCACAGACCATATGAAGCATCTGTTTGATGTCATCTTCAGACCACAGATGGTCCTGATGAAAGCTGCAGGGAGGAATCTATGGCAAGACTCTTCATTGAACCCCAGATTCATTTAATCCATGTTGTAGTGTCATGTGACAGTGGCTCTGAGAGCAACCTGAAGTCTAATTTGTGGATCCAATTCTCCCAGCAGCATGTTTGTGAATCTTCTCAGTCATCCATCATGGTTCTCTAAATAGCATCAGGGCAATTGGCCTCTTGGATGAGAAGCAAAATGCCCACAAAGATCCAATCACGAGGTTGGATGTTATACAATGGCTCCTGGAGGGCAGCTACATACAGTTGACAGATTAAGTAGGAGCTGAAGCTGCTACTTTTTTAAGTTTTAGTCTCCATGTTAAATCAATGGACTGTCACCGAGAGCCTATTGAAGTCAAACTCACTGTTAAAATAACCATGGCATCTCTTTGTTCGTAAATGCAAAATCACAAATTTAGAAACTTCAGATTAGAAAAATGTACTGACAAATGTAGTTAAATGTGTATTTGCAGATCTGTCTTGATGAACTGTGAGGGGAACAGGAACAATGGGAAACTTTTTAAAAAAATGTTAAATAGTTTTTTTAAGTTTTTTAAAATGCCAAACCCTTTCTCTGGCTTTGAATTAGAGTTAGTTGCAGTCGGAGACACAATAATATACTGGAGGATATTGTTGAATCTGCAGTCTGTGTATTGTTGGAGTCACAACAACAAGCTTAGCACCTTTCACATCTACAGCTTAACATTTAATTGAACTGAATTCCAACATGAGGAGCAATATGATAGCACCAGGAGACATCAGCACCACCTAGCTGTTAGATCCAGGTGAGTATGCAGCCTTAGCACAATTGTCCGTGACTTTCCTTTCAAGTGACATCCAGTAGCTGGTGCTCCCGGGTCCTACCTCCAGTCTCCTGATCAGCGCCAGCAGCGTTCAAATGTGTTTCAGTCTGTCGGTTCAGGTTACTTTATTGTTTGTGTCATTGTCTGACTTTTATTACAGCAGCCACCTGATAGTCTCTCAGCTATGTTCCTATTAAAGTGCTCTGTTATTACATCAGGATTTTCATCAATTGCCCATCCTACATCTCTCCAGCACCTCACCAATGTGGAGAGGTGCTGTGGCACAGTCTGTAACTCAAAATGAATTTTTTCAAAGTTTCTAATCTAGTGCAATAGTTAGAAATATTCACGTTGGGATTGATATGGTTTTTCTGACTCTAATGCAGTCAAGGCAAGATGCAAAAGTATCTGCTTTCAGATCCTTGCAGAAGCAGCCTGTTTAAATATTATTCCACTAACAGACATCCTGAACTTCACAAAACTTGACAGATTCACGTAGCCTATAATTCACATCTGGAGGGGAAAACTGAGGCTCTTAGTCTTATGTTAACATGATAAATCACAGATAATGTGTTCTATTAGTATTACTTGTTTCTTCAAACCTTTTCTTGGCCCATTTAAACTGGGAGAATTCCCCACTGTGCTCTTTGTACGACAATAATTCAAGAGGAAAAAAAGAAAATTGTCTGAGGAGACAAGGAAGACCTCAGACCACTGGTGCTAATATAACTGGGAAGTTTAAGGTCCGTGAAACTGAAACTAACCTTCCTGGATGTGGCAATAGGAAGAAGTGACCAATGATTGATTGATTGATTGATTGATTGATTGATTATATTATGAAGAAAAACAAATACAAGTTGATCTCAACAGTGTCTGATTGTTTCCTGTGAAGATTCCCGACACTTTTGAAAAAGAAACATGAAAAAATCAATTTAAATGTTGTTGACAACCACAAAGTGTCTGGATTAGACACCACTGTTTGAAATAGTGACTTTATCTAGTTACCAGTCCACAGTGTAGCGGATGACAACTTGGACTGTGTGGAATCTGTGTGAGGGTTTGTGAGTGTAGAGACAGAAAAACAAAAGAAGAAGTGGACGTGCGTTAGAGCAGAGTGTCATATGTGGACTGGTATGTGTGGAATGACTGGGTAGCAGCTAGCAGCTGAAGTAGCAATGTAGCATTCCACTTCATCTGTGATTTATCCTCCTCTCACTTTCTGTCTCATCTCACAGGTTTCATGACAGGTCAGCATCACTTTACTGACTGTTCATCAATCAGCCGTGTCTGACCTATACCCCGCTGTCATTGCTCTGACTGCGTCTGTCGGATTTTGTTTCTGTATTTATTTTGGTGTTTAGCCCTCTCACGCATGGTGGTCACTACAGTGGACAGCTGCTTAAAAGCCACTTTCTCCAAAATGCAGTATGCAGTGGGTTAGATTATTCTCATCTGCCTCCCTCCATTGAATTATTTTCAGTGGTTAATTCTTGTTGCCACCAGTAAACTTCCTCTGAAACAGATAAGGATGACAGGAAGTCACACTTGTCGACCGCTGCTGGAATATCCCAGCAGAAGAAGCCCAGAGCTACAAAACAAAATATGGTGACATGCAGCAACATCTAAATAACACTATTTTTCTTTTAGTTTTGAAAATGTCATTTAAAATAACTAGTAAATTGCAATTAATGCATGAAATCCACTTAGGTGGACATGTTTTGTAACTTCCTGAAAAAAAAAAAAAAAAAATTGGGGGGGGGGGGGAGTGAGTATTTGTTGTTTTCATGCCCTAAGAAAAGTAAAAACAGAAACAAAAGTCTTGGCTCAGGCTTTCAATTCATTTATGAAAAGGTCAAAATCCAACCCAACAGATTTGTCACAAACTCTGCATTTACAGAAATTGTAATGTTCAGGCGTTAATTGAACAATACGTTTGTAAATGTGGTGGGAAAAATACATATATTAAAATAGAAAGCACTAAGAGAGCACAAACCTCTGTCAAGTCATAAATCAGCTGTACTGATGCTATAGACTGAACACTGCTGCCCTCTTATGGTGAAATAGCAACACTACCTTGTTAAAGCATTCAACCACAGCAAACAGGATCTGAGCTGAACCCATCATTTTTTCCTTGGAGACAAAAACACAACCTCCTTGGTGAAGGTAATAAATACAATATATACAAAAACTATCAATACAAAGGTTTCTCCTGCTGAGTTTATGGATGTGAATGAAGATATTTTAACTCCTTCACTTTTGCCTGTGACTCAGTCCAACAAAAAATCAGTCCATACCCGCAATAGTTCCCTTCATCAATGCACTTATTTTAGGTGACTGGATATATACAATATATCCGACCTGTATGGTCTGTCTGTGATGGGGGTGCAGTGGTACCACACCATGCTATTAGTCTAAAATAATTTTCTTATCTCCTCATGAAGTAACCTTTACAGTCACACCATTCAGGAGTAACAATTATGGAGACAATATTTAGTTATAGTGTGTGCTTGTATGTGTGCTTACAGCCACTTATTGGAGAGTCAGGTCCATTTCCTGTCACACTCCCTGACTTTAGCCAATCAGAAGAAAGCAAACACCCTGTTATAGACAGAAGATGAAATGAGTGACTGTATAAATGACCATTATAAGCTAAATAAGGATTTTCTAAAACTGCAATATATGAAACACTACCCGTAGAAAGTCCTCTTTAAGGAATACGAGGCTCAACAAAGCGTTCACTGCAGGTCAAGAATCCTGGGGTTGTACTTGTTTTCCCCTATTAATGAATAATGAGTAGTTCTGGTATTATGAAGAGTTTTTTTTTAATAGGTTATCAAACAATCTGTCCAGGCACAGATAAATTCTTCTAACTTAGTAGATCACCACCACCTTTACAACTTTTGTGATGTGTACTTTAAAATGTGCAGTTATAAATTTTACCAAGGAGCTGAGGTCCTGTGATTTATGACCTCCTTTTCAAAGGAGGAACAACAGCATGAAGTGTTGAACACAAAGAGGATGTTTACTTCAGTAGTTCAGAGAGAGGATGGCGGCAGGTCACTTTTCCATGTCATTATTTGACACAGAATTTCTCCCCTCTGTGACTCACAATACATGTTTTACCAACTTTTATTTTCTTTTCCTCTGCGGCCATTCTACAAAGACTATTTTTATGACTGTACCATATCAAGCACCAACCAGATCCTTTCTCTAATTTATTAAATTTGACTGTCTGCTAATCCTACCTAATCCTACAGTTCAAGCTCCCACAAACCTCTGATCACAGTAATATCATTAATGAACTGCCTCCTCTTGTCCCTGTGTTTCTTTATCTCTTTCTGTCTGTAGACTCTTTGGCTTGAAGGACATCATCATACCAGGAAACTGCACCCTGCCCTATGACCTCAACCTCAATGCCAATCATGACTGGCCAGTGTATGTCAACCCAGGAATACTGTTCCTCCTTTACGTTACCATTGCAATTGTTCTCAAAACAGGATGTCATGGAACATCTAATCAGGTATCTGCTACTTCTTTTTTATTTTATTGCTACTTGCCAAAGTTATCAAATTAATCTTACAGAACACAGGAGCACTGAGGAATGTAATGATTTTCTGTGGTTTGGCATCACCCCACACGCCATCATATCCTCCACCACACCTCTCCTCACAGTGATCGATCAGGAGCTAGACTCTAAATCAGCGCACTTGAAGAAATTGACATCCATGCAATCCAAGGCTGTACCAGTTAGCAAATTCAAACTAATGCGCTCACACTGAAATATGAAATGGAGCCCATGTGCTCAACACTCAATAAACCATCTTGTTTAATTATTCTTCGATAACAATTCCCAATTTTACATCAAATTTCAACTATCTTAAATGAAAAATCATATATTCCAGGGACAGCGAAGGTTCAGGGTCTTTCTGTGTGGAGCATACATGTTGTCCCTGTACCTGCTCAGGTTTTCTTTGGGTGTGCCAGCCTCCTCCCAAAGTCAACTGATGATTCTAAGTTGGCTGTAGGTGTGAATGTGTTTTATTGATTGACTCTGTGTTTGCCCTGTGATGGACTGGTCATCTGTTCAGGGTGTACCCCGCCTTTTGCCCATTGCCAGATGGAAACTTATTAACAACCAATAAAATAAACCTTTAAATAATGGTTACTTCATTACTTCAAATCAACCCCCTTCTGCAGTAAACATTAGTTTTTATATATTTTTACACAAATTATTCCTTTTGTTATTTTAGATCACAGTAGTGCAGCCATAGACTGCATATAGACGAAGCAAGTGAGGCTCTGAGACTGAAGTGAAAAACATGCAATACACCCGATGACCACGGGAGGCTGGCTCCAAAAAAACTCTGGCTCCAATTGAATTCAATTCAAAAATCAGCATTTTCAATCATGAAATACTCATGTCTTTAGAACTGGAGTCCACAAACCAGTGGGTGATGTCACACTTGCTTCATCCATTTCTATAAACACAGCTCAGTCTAGAAGCTACATCAAATCAACTGTTCTTTTACAAAAAGTAATGATTAAACTTGAATGTACAGTCTATCTAACTGGTCATTTACAAACCAAAAAGGCACAATCATGTTTTAAATCAAACACAAGTCATGTGCACTTAACCACTGTGATCATAGCAGCAGAACAACATTTACTGTGACAAACGATTTGCATAATGATTTGTAGCATCTCTATTAAAAAGATGTGAGATTTGTTTTATGTTTCTTCTCAGGTGTTATATTTTTTTCAGGTGGTTGGGGAGGAGCAGCAGGACAAACGGAAAGAGTTAAAAGAAGAGTTGGTGGAGTTAAGGTCGTGGAATCAACAGAAAGATCACTATGAAGATGAGACACAGGTAGATACTCATGTTTATCTTTCAGCAGTTTGTAGGGTTCAGACTAGATGGTCTTTTACAGGCTGTCGTTCTCTACTTCTTCTCAATGCTTATTTTGTCATCACGTTGTAATTAAAAAAAAATATATAGCAAGTTTTTAACCAGGTGCTAACATTATTTCATAAAATTGCTTTCATTACCAATATACAGCATGATACTGTTTATTGTTTGTGTTTTTAAGGGTTTGTGTACATGTGTGCTGTTCTGTTTCAGCTGATGCTTCCTTCAGTGGCAACAGAGAGTGGCGGAGAAAGACCGGTGACTGAAGAGAGTCAGACAGCTCTAGGTACACAATGCTCTTTGTTCATACAGCATATAGATATATCACAAAAAATAGTCACATATACTGTGGCAAACATGTTCAGTATATTGGAGGTTTACATAAATTTGACTTTAAGTAGTAATTTGTGACAAAGTCATGTGGAAAAATAAACATGTGATAAACACTGTTGACTTTAAGAAAATCCCCTTTAAAACACAAGGCCGACAGATAAATATAATCAGCTCAAACAAGTGTCATCGCATTTGTTTGACCTCCTTAAAGAGAGACAGGTGCTTGGTGTGTCATGTTTTATTCTGATTTTCTACAGCCTTCTAATGTTGTCAGAATTAGAGGTTGTGGAGGCTTTTGAGCTCAGCAAGTTATTTAAAAAATATTTGGAATAAATTGTACACAATAAGGATTTTAGATGGTAGAGTGGTCAGAGACGGGTGGACATTTATACAACACCTGCAGGAAGTTATTTCTGCTAAAAGGGCATTAGTAAGAGCTATGTACCTATTCTTCAGATGAATTTTACATGTATTAATATTTTTGTTACATATTGAATATTAAGTTTAAATAATAAGGTTGAAAAAGCTCATTTTTTTAATAGTAGTACACAATCTTTATCTATAGGCACTGCATCAAAGAGAATACATTTTTGTTTGTCCATGTCACAAAATGTGATGGACGTATTTGGTCACATGACTGTAGGTCAGCCTGACTATAATTGTTAGAAGCAACATATTCGCTAAAGATTCCAGTCAAATTAAACAATATCGAAACAATTTCTCATAAAACTTTTGGATTATGAGATAAAGGTGCACTAATTCATTTAAATTGTTGCTGAAAGTCTTGATTTATGATCCTGTGTACTGTTGTGCTGTTGCATTTATGGTAACTTGTGTATAGAAACACTTAACGTAGTTAAGATTTGTAGTCTCAGTGAAATGACTGTTAAAAGAAAATCTTAAAGACATCTTGGCAGTAATATTATCACATATTGCACTGACTGATACTGATATGATTTGAAAATATCAAATTATTAAAACACAACCAAATAAGCAAATATTAAAAGTCAAATTAATTAAAATCAGAACTAATGAACTATAGGTCATCAAATACCAGGCCCTTGTCTTACTGGATGAGAGATATGAACAATGCTGATGTTTAACTTTAGAAAGCACATCCTGTAGGAACACATCTCTCATAGCTTTATTCCACTGGGTAAACCTATTTCCTATTTCATTAGCAATCCCATTGTGACACAATCAGTAAAAATTTGGAACCAGTTTAGGAAACTTTTGTTCTCAACAACATTTCTCTCTTTGTCCCAATAGCAAAGAGATGTTTAGCTCTTCAGTGTCAGATACAGGCTTTACTACATGGCTTAACTATGGTATATCATCTATGTAAGATCTTTGGAATAATACCTTTGTATCGTTTAAACAATTGGTAACTAAATTTCATATACCAAGATCACATTTTTATTAGTATCTACAGCTATGAAGTTTTACTGCCTCGCATTACAATTGCTTCCCCCTGCAACCTCAGATATCATTGTGGGACAAAATCATAAAAATCAGAGCAGATTCAAAACAGATTATTGTTAAAGTATATAATCTTTTTAACCAAATTTTACCAAAGTATCTGTGGCAAACAAGTCTGATCCATGGTGGCTACAACTCAGAACTTCTAGGACTGAAAGATCTGCTGCTAAACTCTTGGTGCCAGATACCACAACACAGCATCAGATGTGTGTGGAGTCCAGACCTACTCAGCAGCAACAAGAGGAATCAATACAATGTTAATCCAGTGGTTTTAATGTCGTGGCTGATGGTGTATATCGGAAGTTGTGAGCATTCATACATGCCATTTCCTCAACAAATGCAGCTTTTCTAGTTTTAGTCTCTTCAAGCAACAGTGACAACTTGGCAGGTTATGTTTTTAATGTAATGTGCTGTAAATGTGATTATTATTTTTTGCAGGTGTCAGTGGGGCCCCCGCTGGCCAACAGAGTGAAAGTCCATTTTTCTTGTTGGGAAAGGTGGTCATGCAGCAGAGCTACGTCTGTGCTCTCATAGCCATGATGGTAACCAGGATTTTATACATTTTAAAAATGACACCAGACCAGTACAGTATAGTTTATGCTATGCTATAATCTTATAAATCATATTTGGTTTTGCTGTGATGAGCTGTTTTCATGTTGGTCAGGTTTGGAGCATCACATACCACAGCTGGCTAACCTTTGTGCTGCTGCTGTGGGCTTGTGTCATCTGGATCCTGCGTGCCAGGTATTGTTAACACCTGTAACTGTAAGTGTGTCTGAGTCTGATAAACAGCCTGATTATCTTTAAATGAGACAGTGTTCATCGATGATGATGAGTGATGATGGTTGAGTTCATGGTGTGAAATCACAATTAGTTAAGGAGCTCTGAGAATGGACTAACTAGTTAAACTTTTAAAATGAAAAATAATTGCATACTGATTAATTTAAAATTTTGCATTAAGGGAGGAGGTGTAGAAGTTTTTTAGGATTATCATAACAGGTTGCTACAGAAAAACTACATCCATTATACATCCTATAACATGTCGCAAGTGGCTCTTTAAATTTTTAAAGCAAATTGCAGTGTTTAAAACAGGCTATATTATAATCGAACCCACACTAATCTGTTGCTTTACAGACGACACGCAGCCACGTTGTGCTCTCCATTCATCCTGCTCTACGGCCTGGCTCTGTGCTGTCTGCAGTACGTCTGGGTCATGGAGCTTGAGCCTGAACTGCCCACCACTGTGGGAACCATGAGCCTCCGACAGCTGGGGCTGGACAGGGCCCAGTACCCCTGTCTCAGACTGGGAGCGATGGTAAGAGGAGAGCATCGCTACCATAGTGGCTTGATGATGATAAAGTTAGATTTGTTCTACATTACCATAATTTGCTAGTCCATGAAGCAAAGTGATACAAACCAGATACACCAGGGCTCACCTGTTCACACAGCACAGTGAGATACACTGAGGTGTTACAGCATTTTGTCAGTGGGTTCTTTAAAAATACCAGTAAATTCCACAAAATATGTGAATTCCTTTGATTTGAACAGCAGGATAAAGTAACAGGTCAATTTGATGTCCACAAAGTGTCCTTTTGAGACTTTCATGAGCACATGTTTCTGTGTGTCTTCACTTTTCTCTTTATTCTCTCCAGCTTTTGTTTACTTTGACCTTCTGGCTGTTGGTACGTCAGTCAGTGAAGGAAAACTTCAGCAGGAAGAGGAAAATGGCCACACCACTTCAGGAAGTCACTACAGGAGGTCTGATACACACACACACACACACACACACACACACACACGCACATGCACACACGCACACGCACACACACACACACCGAAAGTCAGAGTTGTGTTTCCATGACC
>OOFC01010906.1:28498-51562 GCA_900323345.1 Pseudochromis fuscus
AGGTGTATTTATTGTCACACTTCACTTCACCAGGAGACATGAGCCAGCTGGCACAGAGACTAGCAGCCATGTTTTCTACTTAGGACATAAGGCTCAGCTTCCTCTTTAGAAGCTGAGGGACACACACACACAGACACACAACACACACGCACGCACATGCACACACGCACACGCACACACACACACACCGAAAGTCAGAGTTGTGTTTCCATGACCATTTTAATACCTGCCTACCTTATGTTTTATTACCTTTTATTACCTGTACCTTTTATTTTTATTGTCTTTGAGTTTCAAGTAAAGAGCGGTATAAATAAAAAAATTATTATTATTATCATTATTAGAATTATTATACAGTATATTTAAACCTGTCAAATAAAATTAAAAGCTATCGTAACATTCTTTGCTATCCCAAAACCAGGTACTTCTCCAGGACAAACAAATTTCCAGCTTTATGCAAAAACACAAAGTTTCTACATTAGTGTTGTGCATTTAATGACAAATGTTTGTTGATGTTGCGTTTTTCTTTTTCCATTTTTACCACCATGGTCCCTTCCTGTTGTCCTTGTCAGAAGACGGTGCCGGGAATGAATCAGTGCTGAAGGTCCTGGGAGGCACAGTGATGAGCTGCTATGCTAAATACTGGATCTACGTGTGTGGAGGGATGTTCATCATGGTCTCCTTTGCTGGAAAACTTGTTGCATACAAGATCATCTACATGCTGCTGTTCCTGCTTTGCCTATGTCTCTATCAGGTTGGACCAGACAGAGGAGCAGGAATCATTATTTGCATATGAGGATTTAAAATAAACATTTGTTCTAATAATCTGTTGTGCATCCTTCTTCTTAGGTGTACTATTCCCTATGGAGGCGTCTGTTAAAGCTCTTCTGGTGGCTCGTTGTGGCCTACACCATGCTGGTGCTGATCTCCATCTACACTTATCAGTTTGAAGACTTCCCTGGATACTGGAGAAACTTGACTGGTTTCACAGAAGAACAGTACGTGTTTGAACAAAACCTCAGGACTATGTGAGGCCTGATGGTCTGTTGGTTCCTCCCTGTTGCTTTCACTCTGTAAGCAGTGTGTACAGTTTACCACCTGGGACCAAACTGGCAGTATGATAAATGATTAGCAAATGTTCAAAAAGACGATTGTAAAGCAGAAATTTTAAATCTGTAATCGTCCCCCTTGTCTTCCTCAGGTTGGCAGCGATCGGTCTGGAGACGTTTGCTTTGTCCGAACTCTTCACCAGTATTTTGATTCCCGGCTTCTTCCTGTTGGCCTGTATTCTGCAGCTGCACTACTTCCACAAGCCCTTCATGCGAATCACTGACCTGGAGCACGTTACACCCATACACAAGTAACAGCCTGAACACTTCTACACCTACTTCTGCAATAAAATAGTTGCTTTTATTTAATGATAGAAATATGGTCATGTTTGCTGTTTTTGTCATGTTATATACTAACACCAACACAGAGACATGGAGCTTGGAGGACTGCACGTCTCCATCTGCTCTGCTATATTAAAGACAGGGATTTTTTTGTTTACAAATGCTGGAGAAGAAGTGTAACCTCATTTTAAGATTTTAAATATCAGAGGCTCCCCAGTTATTCTGCCTCAGCCTCTGTTTAATAGGGTCCTGTTATCAGCTCCTCTGATCTTATTGGGAGTTAACTGATAGATTAACTACTTACCTGAGGGCGAGTAGACACACTGAGCCTCTAACTGCAGGTGTCTACCCTGCTACCTCCAATACAGCACCTGGTTGAGTAGCCTTTACCAAATACTATTGCTGGTCACGCCCTTTAAAGGCAGCACTCCTCTTATGATCTCTGACACCTGGTAAATTGCTAAGGATCTCTTTACTTTATTGGCCAGAGCAGCTAAAAGGAACAATATAGATGTATAACACACTATACCTTAAAGCCACAGACCTTAAGAGGTAAAAGTCCAGTGTCCATAGCAATAAACTTTGAATTCAAATTAAAAAATTATTCAAAAGGGCAAAGCATACAACTCCAAAATCTGATAAAGATGTTAACAATTGTAAACCGGATGTAAAATAATCAACAGAAAAAAAAAACATGAAACCTGATTTTGTAAGAGTTGAAGTTTGATGAATTGTTAAATATTTTGAAACAAACAGAGAAGAAACCATAAGGCCTCTGTTTCTTCTTTAATGCTGAACGTAGTCCTGTTTCAGTCCTGCTGTGACTCAATACAAACTCCACAGAGTCCTGAACAATAGTCCAAAGTTCAAAAGAGGCACAAAGAGCAAAAAGGAAAATGTAAGGGAATTAAATCCACAGTTGATATTCAGACTTTTGTGGTTATTTTCATAATAGAATACATTTGATCACAGAAACCTTTTTTGGATACAAAGACTTTTATTATTATATTTTTTCCATCATTTTATTTTTATTTTTATTTTTATTTCAGAAAATATCTTTGATGATGCAAGTCCAGCAAACCTTCTAGAATAGTCCAGTTTAACTCATAAAGCTCTAAACAGTGAAACAAAAATGACTTTTCCCCCTTATGTTATTCACCATTTCTCACCATAATTCCAAATGAATCTTTATATTCAGGCCACTGCTTTTTGTCGTTTTCTATTGTCTACAAATTTATGTATTTTTCTTGTTACAATAACTAATGAATTAATCCACCTCCAGAAAGAAGAACAGCGAGAGGACTGAACATATTGCCTCTGGTGATGTGGGGTTGAACGCTGAAGAGGAAGATCTGGTGACAAACACTGATGAGGAATCTGAAGATGAAGGTAAAAATAAAAATAATTACATTATTATACATGTGTGCATTCAGGTAGTGATCAGAGTAGCCAACAACTATAACCATGTTTTGTTTTGTTAGTTTATAATGTGTAACGTCTCTGCATGAAATGTTTCTAACTGATCGATGATAGTGATGTAATCTGTTTCTGTCTTTATAGTTGCATTAAAGAGATTCCCACTGAATCTCATTGTTGCTTAAATATCCTATATTCTGATGAACAGTATATGTATATTATCCAGTGTTAAATTCTAAAAGTAGATGATAAATGAGCTGCATTTAAATAGCACCTGCCATACAAGGTGTATATATTGTGTATTTTGATTATATTTACAGCTGATGAATGTCTCCAGTTCCCTTTATAGTTTTCCAGTAACTTTACTGTCATATAAACCTGCATGATTTATTTATTTTGTATTTGTCTGTTTCTCCTGTCTACACCTCATCCTTTTGCTCTTTGTGCTCATCCATCCTCTTTCCTCCCTTGTTCAGTGGAGTTGATGCCCAGTAAATGGGGGCTGGTGATGGACAGGTTACTGGTTCTTTCCAGGAGGTTTTCTGACATTCTCACCATGGTTCAAGTTTTTCTCTGGAGGCTTCTGGAGCTTCACATCCTCAAGATGGTGGCCTTCTTCTCTGTGTGGGTTGCACTTGAAGAGGTAAAGGCAGGGGAAATGACATATGTGAAAGTAGCTAACAAATTAGACACCTCAGATTTTAATTGACAATTTAATTGACCTGTTTCATGAGGCATCATTCATGCACCACTCTATCTAGTACTGTAATATCCATCTTAAGTACACTTTGTCTTGGTGCAAGATAAATGAGGTGCACATATATGACACCTGACACAATGCCTTTGCTGGTGTTTGTATGTGTGGATTATAACCTGCAGTTGTCCTCTCTCTGTGTTTGTCTGTAGCCATCTGTAATGAATCTAGTACTGGTGGTGTTGTGGTCTCTGGCGATGCCCTACGGTCGCTTCAGACCCATGGCGTCCTGTCTGTCTACAGTCTGGGTGTGTGTCATCATTGTGTGTAAAATGCTGTATCAGCTCAGTGTTGTCAACCCTGATGAGTACTCCCATAACTGTACCATGGTAAGATATCCATCAACAGACACACTCCATCAACAAGGACATGATGTGATGTTTCAGTTGGTTGTTGATTAGAAGAAACAAATGTTCATTGTCCAAGAAACGTAACTTAAGCTTTAAAGAAAAAACACTAACTGGTGTGTGGGAAGTAAATCTGTGTTGAATGTGTGGGTGAAGAGTACTGGTATGTTGTCACAGCCACTGTGAACTTGACTCTGAAGATTCTCCAGGTCATGATAAATACAGTAGCATTGTTTTAGAGCAACAACAGGACTTGGGTTGAAGATTCATCCAAGAGACTCCTTCAGTTCAGAAATGAAGTTTAGAGGCAAAACATGTTCATGCATCTTCAACTCATGTTCTGTGTTCCCAACAACAGCATTAGACTGCTGCTTATTCTGATAGCTTAGCTGTTGCTGACAAGTTCCTGTTTATGGAAGTTACCAAAGGAAACAGTAATTTATCATGTTCAGCTTGGCTGACGATGTTATTTCAGGCGTAACCTGAACTGTTAAAATAATCTGAGCTCATCTGACCTCTTCTATCTTCACTTTATTTATTTATTTCAGAGACAGTGCATATTAATGAACATTTCTGTAAATATGTCCGATGGCTATTTTCCATCTGTAGTTCCACAACAGATGTTATAGTCAGTCTAAAAACAAGAACAATAAAATTCATCCCCTTGGTTTCACTTATTATAAACAAATAGCTGGAAGCACAACACCCAAATCAGTGTCACAGATACGGTCAGTGAAAGAGCAGAAATGCAATGAGCAGCCACAGCTGAGGGTGCACTGACTCTCTCTCTAGGTGCACCAGCACTGAGGTGCTACATAGCACCATGAGCACATGATACGGCATCATAACACCGCTCAGCCTTCCTCTACAGGCCAGAGGAAATGCAAACATTATTGTGAGGTAAATCAAAATTGTTGTGAGAAAACAACAACAAAACTCATTGCAAACTGGGCAAAACTTATTCTCTGAAAAAATCCCACCATGATGTTTTGGGTGCTCCAAAGAATCGCAAACATATTTTTCAGTAAAAAACTTTAAATTAAGGGTTACATTACAATGTCTTTCAAAAGCATCTCCCTTAACACCACCCTCTCAGATTCAATGTCATTATTTAGCATAACTGACACATGTGCATTCCTGTTGCTATATCAGTTAGGATGAGGACTTTCTGACTATTTCCCACAGCAGTGAACTGTAACTCTGCTCACTTGCTTTTTGAAAAATCTTCTGTTACTAACAATTGGGAAATCCCAGTATATTTGTATGAGTTTAAGCAGAAAAGTCACATCTGAAATCCAGTCCTCCCAGCATCTGGTCCAAGAAATGTTTGTTACTATTTACCACCAAGCCATATGCTTTACAAGTCTTTAACACGCATATTATTACTCTTTTTGTCCTAACAAAATTAAATTAAGGCCTCCCAGTAATGTTTTACCTGATGTACTAATGTGCACCAGTGGAGCTGGAGTGATCAGGGGTTTATTGTCTCAGTAGCATTTTTTGTTTGTTTTTTGTTTTAATTGTATCTTTTCTTCACAGCCTCTAACAAACACAACCAACCTGTTAGCAGCAGAGATGATGAACTCCTCTCTCTATAAGGAGCCAGTGGATCCGGCCAAATGGTTTGGAATCAGGAAAGATGCGACCGCTCTGGGATACAGCAAGGTATATTAAATTCATATTATTATGGTGGATGCAAAAAAAAAATCTGATAATCAAGCAATAGCTGAATATGAGCTCTAAAGTTAAACTAAGACTGTTTTCAATACACTCACAAGAATATTTTTTTATTTATCAGTATGGCCTTGTAAAAATCAATATTTGGTATCAGTTCTCTTTTATTTGTATAAAATCTATATCAAACGGTCACCAGGTCACCAGAATATTGCAGCGCTGATGCAAAGACAACCAATCATTCACACATGATCAGTTTAGATTCATCAATTCACCTAACATGAATGTCTTTGGACTGTGGGAGGAAACCAGTGAAAACACCATGCACAGGGGGAACATGCAAACTCCACATAGATATTCAACCCCAGAACCTTCATGCTGTGAGGCAGCAGTGCTCACCACTGCACCTTGTCTGTATTGCTCCGTAAATAAAATTTTGGGGTGTATTTACAAGTTTAATTCCTTCCAATGATTAGTTAAATAAAACCCAAAATGTCTGCATGACCACCATGAACCACTTTCTTTAAACTGTGCCTTGACCTAGTAGCTATAAGTTTTTAAAGATACCTATCCACTCCTTAGATTTGACCTTGTCTTTGTATGTTCAGTTCAATGATTCAATAAAGTGTTTTGGATACATCTACAAAGAACTATTAGTTCATCTGTTTACTATAATATGTGTCCTGAATGTTTCTTGCAGAACCATTTGCTAGTGCTGATGTTGTTGGTGTTTGAGGCGACGGTGTATCGTCACCAGGCTCATCATTACCGTCAGCTCCAACGATCTCCTCCCCCAATCCCTGCTCTCTTCCCTGCCGCCACAAGGGACACTTTAGACCAGGGCCTCATCCCCTGCTTCAAGTACCTGCTCAACTACACCTTCTACAAGTTTGGATTAGAGGTAGCTGGAAGACACCACTGTATTGCAATAACTTGAAATAACTTGTTTAATATGATGTGATCGTAGACAGAGCATCAGTGTTTTGACTGCAGTTTAGTTTCTGTCTGTTTTAATGTAATTTTATCTTTAAAAAGATTTGCTTCCTGATGACGGTGAATGTGATCGGCCAGCGGATGAACTTTTTAGTGATAATCCATGGCTGTTGGTTGGTAGCTATCTTGGTGAGGCGGCGGCGGGCAGCTATTGCCAGGATCTGGCCCCGATACTGTCTCTTCCTGTCCATCTTCATGATCTACCAGTATCTACTGTGCGTGGGCATACCGCCTGCTCTCTGCATTGGTAAGTCTTGATTTTATGGACTGAGGGAATTTTTTTAATGTAAAATAAAGATTCTCACATTGAAGGCCTTGCACTCAACACTTGTTAAGCTCGTCAGAGCTCTGACAGCACTGGCAACAATGTGCTTTGCATCAACCTTCATGTTTGCCTCAGTAGTGTTTCCATCACAGAGTATAGTACCGCCTCCATGTAGCTGGTCTTCAGGTGAAGGAGGAGAAAGTTAATGAAGTAATCTTCAGTATTCTACTGTTGTGGTGTCACAGAAAGCAGTTTGAAGATTTTTTTTGGGCATGAAATTTGTTGTTAAACTTTAAATATGTTGTTAATTTGTCAGGTTAGAGCCTGGTTAAAAAAATCCCATCAGCTGTTAAACTAAGCAGACCTTCAGAGCTCAGGATCCCAGCGTACATTTTTTAAATCTAAATTTTAATGTTGCACTAATGCACTTAGTGTTTTTCCCCACATTGTAGAAACTTGTTATTCTGACTATCACTGTACAGGTTGCAGGTACAAGTATTTGGACGCCAGTGTGTTAATCACATTTTGAGCTAATTCTCTGTTTCACTTACACTCAATGTATGGCTGTGGTTCAGGTCGTTCTTGCATGTGAAAATCTCAAAAAAAAAAAAAAAAAAAAAAGCTCTTCGCTTTTTGAATGCACTAATTCAGTTTCTGATTGTTGATTGTATTTTTGTTGGTGTTGTGTGTAATGTACAATTAAACTGTTTGGCTACAAAGTCAAACAACCCACATGTGTTATGTTAAAGGAACTGTACACCACATTATGAATCGGATCACATCATAAATCACATCACATTCTGCCACAAGTAAAAATGTATGTAATAATGTTAACTACTACTGTGTACTGCCTGTGTGTCTGATGTCCTACAGACTACCCGTGGCGATGGGACACTCCAGTGTTGATGAACTCAGCTCTCATTAAATGGATGTATCTACCTGACTTCTACACTGTGCCGAACTCCAAAAACCTCATAGGTCAGTTTGTGTACATAAAGCTGTGTGTCTGTAGAGTCCCATAGGACAGGCAGGTTGTGTGTTGGTTAAATTGTCATGTAATAATCTGCTGCAACTGTTAGTACTGTATTAAATTCAGTGTCCCATGAGCTCAGTTTCTGAGACAAAAGCCCGTTGTCTCGGCTCATAAAAATAATAATGATAATGATAATGATGATGGTTATAATGGTATGCTGCACTGCTGTTTGTGTCCACAGCCGACTTTGTGCTGCTGATATGTGCGTCCCAGCAGTGGAAGGTGTTTGAGTGTGAGCACATGGAGGAGTGGATGGTTCTAGCAGGAGAGAACACGGATGAACCTGAACCAATGGAGGGTCGGCTGTTTAACCCTGCACCTAATTTCATCAACTGCAGGTAAACGGCAGGATTTGGCAGAAGTCTGTTGAATCTGTGCTTTTCTGAAATCATTTGCTATGAGCTGATGTTTCTCTGCTTCAGCGAGATATCGTTTCACTACCCTCAGTGTATACTTTTGTGTCTGTACTTTAATACTCTCTACAACTCTAAGAAACTAGTTATGTGCTTCGCTGTTCATTTTTATGACCATCTCCTTCTCAAGCAGCTTCACTGTCATTTATATCTACAATGTTTACATATGAAATATTTATTTATTCTCTCTGTCCTCTTCCAGGAGTTACTTGGACATGGCTAAAGTTTTGGTGTTTCGTCACCTTTTTTGGTTCGTGCTGTCAGTGGTCTTCATCACGGGAGCCACTAGGATCTCTGTGTTTGGACTCGGCTACTTGCTCGCCTGCTTCTTTTTCCTGCTGTTTGGGACCCGGCTATTGGTCAAACCATCCAGGACCCGCCTCACTCTGTGGGACTGTCTCATCATTTATACTGTGGCAGTCATTATATCTAAAAATCTCTTATCAGTGAGTAGGAAGTTTATCATTTGGTGCTAAATTGTGCATTTTACTGGCTTATTGGTTCCACTGCTTTCTGTCCTCGTAATCAGTAACATTTTGGTGGCTACAGAAAATGAATACCAGACAACATCAGCTGTCATTGTATGTTCTTGTATATTTGATATTGGGAGATGATAAAATACAGGGACCCATTTTAATTGTGCCAGCACAACAACAAACACAAAGTGGTAGCAGAAGGACATTGTACCAGAAACAGTTGTGGTTCTGAGACATGTTTACTCTGCTGCGATTTGTTATGTAGGATAAAAGGGAAATCTTCATATAAGGTAAAAACCCTGTTCAGAAAATACTGATTAGTGTATTTCTATGTGTGTGTCTGTGTTTCAGATCCTGGCGTGTGTGTTTGTGTTTGAGATGCAGACTGGGTTTTGTTGGGTAATTCAACTCTTCAGCTTGGTTTGCACAGTCAAAGGATACTATGATCGTAAGTGCCTTAATAACACACTATAAACAGTATCTGTCTATATACTTACATATATATTTAATCAAACACAATTTACTACCCTGTTATATTTTATACTGATATAAACTGGGGTATTTGGTTCTAAACAGCATAAGAAATTAAAAAATACAATCTCACTTTTCTGCTTAGACTGGAAATAAAGATTTTAAAATCAGCTTTTCTATGCATGATTGTAACTGTGTGACTGTTTGAGTGCCAAGCCATGTATTTGAAATAAGCATTTATTTTACACTCCTGACAAATGTTCTGCAGATTTAATTCCTTCTGTTGTTGCTTTTTTTCTTTGTCAGCAACACAAGTGAGCGACAAAACATGCAGCCTCCCAGTTGAAGAGGCCGGGATCATCTGGGACAGTATCTGTTTTCTCTTCCTGTTGCTGCAGAGGAGGGTCTTCCTCAGTTTCTACTTCCTGCATGTGACAGCAGAGCTGCAGGCTTCTGCCAAACAGGCTTCAAGGTACAACATCATATGACTGACTGACTGACAGTGGTTCTAGTAACAGAGGTTGCGAAATGATAAAAAAATATAAAAATTGTTATGCATAGTTAAACTTTTTAGATGCTTTGACTGAAGAAGACAAAGGTCCGACATTGTTATATGACTTTATTTTAATGAGCCGTTAGCCCAAAAAGTTCAGGATGTACAAATAATATTGCCTATGAACATTCAAGTGTGTTTTTAAACCTGACACATAGTGCATATAATAAATAAGTTCAAAGGACACTCACTAGCTTTTCACACACAACAGTTTTTTCCTTGCTGAATGGAGTGTGATCAGGTTCAACTAAAGTCACAATTGGCAACATAAAGTAATATTTATTATACTGTGTGTAGAGTGACTTTCCATGTTCCAGTTCAAGACAAAAGAGGGGACATCACATGAGCTCTAACTTAAAATAAATCTACAGAACTAAAACCAAAGAAATACCCTCAGTACAAACAAAACACATCTGAACTGGTTGGAGCCAGACTAGTTGAGCTGAATCTTACTGACGACACAAAACCACTTACTGGACTCCTGAGAGGACAGACCTAACTAGATGTTGATGTTGCACTTGGTAGTGATTTACTGCACAAACTCCATGCATCAGTTTTTGTTGTGTTTTGAGTTAGTAGTTCTGATGTCCCATGAAAAGAAGTTGTTTGCCCATCTTTTTATTCTGCATTTAATGCTTTTGTACCGCCTGCCTGAGGGCAGTCGGTTGGACAAAGAGAGGTCAGGATGGGAGGGACCTTTCATAGTTTTTCGTGGTTGCGGTGACAGTATGGCGTTCAGGGAAGCCTTGACATTCCTGTCCCCCCCACAGCTCCCTCCAGCTTAGCTCGAGTCTATGAAAGACCAAACTGTCACACCCATCACTATGCCACAACTCATAACCTTGATACCACTGCATATCAACACAGTCTTGACAGCAAATGGTGGTCAAACTGATGATCGTACATTGTTATTATTTTTAGATAGTTATCAAATTAAAGAATAAATTATTATGTATTTACACATGAACATGACAAAAGTGTGGTGACATGGGAAAACATTTGATACTTCCAAACTGGGCGCTATATAGAACATATGACTAACAATGTACCAGTGTGAATAGTTGCAACTGTCAAGAAAAATGTAAAATTATTATTATTAATATGTCAGTGTCACTTCATGTGCTTTATGCTCTGTTCAACTCCAGGACAGTATAAGACAGTGTATATACTCTCTGAAATGCTAATGAATGTGATAATAGCTGGTTCTTTGTTTCAGAGGATTTGAGCTCTTCAGAGCCAGTATTGTGAAGAACATCAAGTTCCACCAACAAGCTGAAAAGAAATCTCTGTCACAGCTCAAGAGATCGTAAGTATTCACAGCAGTAGATGTAACTCTTGGAATTTGCTTTTTGAATACCATTATAATACTAATACTTCAAAACAAGTACAGTTGAAAAGCCTAATGTTGAAATTCTGAAAATGTATAAAAAAATTTGGGGACTACACAGCTCCATGCTGTATATGTGAAAAAAACCCCATAAATGGTAGAAAATATGCAAAAGGAAATTGTCACAGAAACAATAGATTCATATTATGGTGTCATTAGTCTTTCAAAGTCAAGTAGTTATTTCTAAGAATCTGATTTACCGTTTAACTTGTTATTCTTCAAATACTCTGTATGTGGTTGTACACAGGGTGCTGAAAAATTAAAAAAAAATAATTTCCACAATTTATATAGCCTACCAACTTATATTTGATCAAATCAATTATACAGTAAGCATTTAAATAAAAATTAAATTAAAAAAAAAGGATTAGGATTAGGAAGACACAATTTATGATTATACTTAATTGTATGACTGTACTATAATTGTATGTTTTTTACAAGTGAACAGACTGTGAGCCACATCTACATTAGCTCATAGAAACTATTATAAACTTATACCACAAAGACTTGATGTTGATGTCTCTGCTGTCTTGTCTTTTTTTTCTTCAGGATGCAGAGAATTCGCTCCAAGCAGCAGAAGTACAGACACGGACACAAATCGTGTGAAAACTCCACTAATAGCCAGAGTGCTGGTAAGACCCAGTGGTCTTTACTCTTGTACCATCCACCTACAGTATTAGCAGAAGTCTAAGCTCGGCAACACAGCAGTGAATTTGACCCGTCCAAACTAAATGTTCTGTTGTTTCCTCTCAGAGACCGACACAGAGCAGAGGAGGTCCCGAAGGAAGAAGTGGCACCAGCCTTGGTTGGACCATGCTACAGGTTTGACAGACATTTATCACAAGGACAATACTGTAGACCTTCTGTCCTGCTCATGTAGCTTCATGTAGTCCTCATGTTCAGTGGCAAGAACAAGTGTGAGCCCTTTTTATAAATGGTTCATAAATCTTTATAAAATGTGGTCTGTTCTTCAGTAAGAAAAGTGGGCTAAAGCACAAAAATGTATAATATTTTTTTATTAAATGCACCTGATAGATATTCCCACTTGTAAAAATAACTGCTACAGACTTGTTTCACTTCAGTCATATTAGCTGGTTAAAGCTAATTGCTCGTTTCAAAGCATTATAGGGCATCTCTGTTGTGTTAAGATCTGACCTCTGACTGACCATAAATTCTTTGGTTGATGTTTCTGCATTAAATTTATTAAGATTTTTAGAGTCTTTGTTCTGCTGCACCACCAAACTTCTACTCAGATCCTTCCAAAAAAATCTAAAACAGTCATCTTGAGTGAATCTGTCCATAAATCACTCTTCAAGCTGTGCCATGTTAATGTGTATATTGCTAGAAAAATCATTTGCACATGCATCTTGTGTCAAATCTGTCCTCCACCTGCCACCCTGTTTCAGTAATTTAATAACTATTTGCTAATCTTTATACTTCTGTATGGTTTGGAAAAACTAAACCAAATGACCATCATTACATTCACCAGATGTAACTCTGACTTTCATCTGTTTTAAGTCAAGATCAAACCTGCTACAATTTGAATAATGTAGTCAGTGTGAACAAGAGCAATACAATGATTTTGTGCATTATTATTTACAATTTTAATATTGTAATATGTTTCCTCCCGTCACAGTTCTCCACTCAGGAGAATACTACCTGTTTGAATCAGACAGTGAGGATGAGGAAGACCTGCAGGCTGAAGAACAGAAGTCTCAGAAACAGACTGCCTGTCAGGTCTGACACACTGACCGTTGATCAACTGTGTTCAATAACTGACTTGTACACTGCATATTGAGAGTGAACACATTTAGTGTGTTGCTGATTCATAGGTTTCTCTCCTAGTTGGCGTATCAGGCATGGGTGAGCAGTGTGAAAACAGCTTTAAGAGAGCGTCAGAGACGTCAGCGACAGTTGAAGAGGATCGAGAGGAAAGACACAGAGAGACAAGAAACAGTGGATTCACAACAGGAGGACTTCTCTGTGAAAAGTGATTTTTTTTTTTACACATCCTTTTTCAGCATACAACAAAGAAATGGAGCATGTGGCTGTTATCATTTATACTGTTGAGTATTGGGGTCAGGAGGGTCACAGGTTCTTATTAAATCTTCTACATACAGCTGACTGGCTTTGTTAAAGTCTATAATTATGTGTAACTTGTGAGCATGTAAAATATTAATGAGACATGTTAGAGCCTGATATGTAACAATGACCTGAAATGTAACAATGATCTGAATTGTTATAAAAAAAAATATATAAGAATACCCAAAATGTAATAACTGGTTGATAATGTAACAAAAGTGCTGAGCCTGAAGTGTAATAAAACAATTTAATAAAACCCAAAATGTAACAACTTCTTACATTTTGGCTTTTATCACATTTTTTTTTTAGTACACTTCAGGCTCAGCACTTTTGTTACATTATCAACCAGTTATTACATTTCGGGTTTTTAATGCATTTTTTTTAAATAACAATTCAGGATGTTGCTACATTTCAGGTTACATATCGGGCTCTAACAAGGCTGTAGCAGAAATGGATTTCTACATATAATTTAGATATTTATAGTATTTTCATGTGTGCAGGTGGTGCAGATGATGTTTTTGAGGAGCCCATTATTCATGAAGAAGAGGAGGAGCCAGAGGAACAGGAGTCTGGTGGGTCCAACTTTCTTCAGCTTGCCTCCTTTTGTGTTTTCAGTAACAGAGTAGCTGACAATACATGACTGCAGTGTATTTGAATAGAGCCTAAATGGTCACAGAGAGTATTATCTTAACATTTTTGTACCTGATATTGCATTTTGTGGTTTTTTAGTGTATCACTTCTTCTCTCTTCCTCCCATCATCTCTCTCGGCCTGTGTGCTGCAGGTCACGGTGAGATGGTTCAGAGGATCCTGGATATTCTGCGCTTCCTGTGGGCCATCGTTTTGGCCATCGTGGATGGGATGACACAGTGGCTTAATCTGCTGACTAAACAGTATCGAGAGACATCTACTGTTTTGTGCAATGAACGCTACTTCATCATACACAAGATACAGCAAGTAAACGCAACACAGAGTATTTTTTTGGAACAACACTAAATGTAAAAATGCAGTGGCACAAACATGAATTTAGTTTAATTTATGTCTGTTTTATTGGCAGCATCATACAACAGCCGACTCTGGAGATGACCAGGTATCTCAGGGGAGTGAAAGCTCCACACTCGAGACTTGTTTGGATGAAAATGACGCCGAAAACTTCCCCAGTTACAGGTTGGTGCAGAGATTTATTGTAGTTTTTGAGATGATGTAATTATAGATCTGTAATTATAAATCTGGAAATGAGGATAATAGGTCCTCTTTATTGATGCCTAAAAACATACAAAACTGAAATGTTTATTTTGTGGTGGCAGTGGCGCAGTGGTAGAGCCACTTCTCCCAGTCATTGTCAGTGTGTCCATGGGCAAGACACTTTACCCACCTTGCCTTGTATGAATGTTGAATGATAGGTACCAAGTTCCAGGTACTTTTTGCCAGTGGAAAACCAAACCAAACTGAGTAGAGTAGAGTCGAGGTGCACTGGTTCCATGCAGTGGTTCCATTAGCATACCACCACCGGTTTGACTGGGTGTGCATGAATAATTGTCTCTGTGAAGCAATTTAAACTTGTTTTGCTCATCTGTTTCCTACGCTGGTAGTTTCAGATTTAAAGTTTTGTTCTGACAAAAGGTTTACCTGTACAATAATCTACTTCCCATCCTCCCTTTTTGTGTATTTCTCAGCTGCCTGGAGGTTGATAACACAGCGGTAGCAGGCCGGTCTACCCCTCGGCCAAGACTCAACAGCACTGCGAACCTCCTCAGTCCTGAACCCACAGCCAGCAGCACTGGACTGGTACCAGAGTCCTCTAACCAGCAACACCGACACTCAAGAACAGCCAGCGAGCTGCTAGGAGACAGGTAAATACCGGGGTATTAACCTGTAATGACTAAAGCAGGCCAACAATCATGACAGTGATTATATTGGTTTCACTTGCTTTGTGTCAATACCATATATGTGAAAAACGAACACTTAGATCATGAATGTACTCAAGGAAAACAGTAGTTTATTACTACTTGTTTATTCTTTCTTACCTCTAGTCATTAGTTTTATTAGTTATTGAACGACTACTGATGAATATAATAATAAATGGATAAAAATTGCTCCTGACTTTTCGTCTGTACAGACAGTTCTTCATCGAGGAGCTGGAACAGAGCAGAGAGTTCTTCGACAACCAGAACCGTCTGCTGAAGCTCCTGTTCGCCATGTACAACCTACTTGCAGCCAACTCTGAGCTGGTCTGCTATTTTATCATAGTGTTGAACAACGTGGTCAGTGCCTCTGTCATATCACTGGTCCTGCCCATACTGGTGTTTCTATGGGCCATGCTGGCTGTTCCAAGACCAACAAAAAGGTTTTGGATGACTGCAATAGTCTACACAGAGGTATGAACACCAAGTAACACACAGCCACACTTCAGCATCATCACAGCTGCATGAGGAAATTTTCAATATTTTTAGATCAATTCACTGCAGCCACACAAAAAAACAGCAATGGATCAGTGGCCTTCAGGTGCAACAATATTTCAAAACTGGAACAATTATTTTCAATGCTACCAGTGAAAGGCACAAATCCACAAACAAAGTTGTACTGGGTGCAGAGTTTGTGCTGCTGAACCTTTGAAAATGTACTGTTACTGTACAACAGCTATGTTATAGCATAGTTGCAGATTTCAGTGTCACCAGTTCTTCACTGATATCTAAACCAAAAATCAAAACCACAGAGTCAAATCCTGCCTCACTTAATATAAAAAAACAAAACAAACATGGACTCACTGATCAAATGCACTTAATGTGAGGAATAGAGCCACAGTCTCTCTTTACACAAAGTTATCACCAACTTTAAAGTTGTTTTTTTATCCCCTTCCAGCTCTTTGCTTAGTTTTACAGCTCTGTATTTTTGGTCTTGTCTCAGTCCCTGCACTGCTTTCAGAAAGCAGCTGTTTCAGCTGCTTGTAAAACAGCTGTACACTACCTGTTCTGACACCACACAGCCCTCTGGATTTTCTCAGAGCTAAAGGAGGAGTGAACAATAAACTTCCATCAGATCAGCACAGACGAGCTGAGTACAGATGGTGTTTATCATTTGAAAATCTTCTTTGCTAAAGCCAAAAAGGCTACAACAAAATGTTGGTTGAACCTTTTTACCTCCATACTAGAAAATATAAAACTTATGGAACACATGACATATTCCTTGTGGCTCCAAGAGGAACTAGGAAAAAGATGTTGGAAAAGATGGCTAGACTTTATAAACTGTGCAGTACTCAGTAATTGGTTGAATTAATGTGAAATGTATGTTTTTATATTGGAAATACTTTGCTTCACAGTAATCATCCCATGACCCTCTATGTTTGTGTTTCATAAATGAAAAAATGTTCACAAATAAACAGTTTCAAAAAAAAGATCAGCACAAACTCCAACACAGAAATTTTACAATTTAAAATTAAGGTTATTTTCAATTTTGAGTTTCAGGAAATTATATATTATATTTTTCAGCAAGCAGTAGTCCAAAGCGATGAAAATAACCATGTAGGTCAGGTGATTTGAAACACTGGCATTAAGATAAGATCATCAGACTCAGCCATACCCTGCCGATCTCATTATTGTAATCTTTAAGCTTCTTTTGAAGTATTTCTTCATCCTACACTCAATCATACATCAAATATTGATGATTCCACCACTGTAACCCAGTGTCCTTATTACTGTAATGAGTCCAAAAGCAGTGGTCAGTACAGGTCACAAGCTTCTGTGTGAGTCTGACTGATCATATCTCTGTTCTGGTCTGACTGGTGTGCTGCTCTGCCTTTTCCAGGTGATGGTGGTGGTGAAGTACGTTTTCCAGTTTGGATTCTTCCCCTGGAACAGTGTTTATGAGATGACCCTAAATGAAGACAAGCCTTTCTTCCCACCTCGCATCCTGGGCCTGGAGAAGACTGACAACTACATCCGATATGATCTCCTTCAGCTGCTGGCACTGTTCTTCCACAGATCCCTGCTCATGGTGAGGCAGCACTGACAGCGATGGCAGTAATGGTTACAGCCAATGTTTTCTGGGTGTTTAACCATTACAATCTGAGTAGTAGCATGCAATGATTTTAGATACAGCCTCTCTGGCTTCAGTAGGGTCCTTTGCAAAGCCCCACATTTTAAGTTTTAAACTCCATGCTGTCTCTTCACACAGAATTAAGAAAAGCAGACTTTCTATTTCACCTTTTAGGTTTCATATTTTATCAGGTATAGCTAATGAATGTACATTAATAAGCTGATTCATATTTAACGGTTTAGTTTTTCCTAAAGACCTAAAATAGAAACCAGAGCTACAGGTGGTTTGCATGTAACTCTTACTAGTTAGTACACGGAAAAGATTTTTTTTTTCTTTTACAATTAGTTGTAGGCAGGAGCGTGGGATTCAACTGCATGACACAAAGACTAAACAAAAAATGAAGTGAATAAAAGTGAATTTAATAACAACTTACATCAGTAGGTAAGCACTGAAATGTCAAAGGAGGCTGAAAATCCACAATAAATAAATAAATAAAAGTCAAAATTAGGGGGAAATGCAAACAGAATTCAATGAAAATTAAATAAAAAAAAACACTGAAAATCCAACAGGCACAAGTAAAAAATGGGTTGTGACATGATAGTGCAACAAGATGAACTGACAGAGAAGACAGACTGACTAAATACACACAGAGAGATGGAACACAGGTGTTTGTAATTGGGGCGACGCTGCTAATCCAAAAGAAAGGGGAAAAAAAAAACAACACAGACAGGAAGCAAAACCAAGGGAGACACACAAGGGAAGTTACTTTACAAAATAAAACAGGAAGTAACTTAACAAACACAAGCAGACACACAGTTCTACTGTGTTCCACTATTAAAATGTGTAAAACTAAGAAACAAAGTTTAACGATCAGTAAAGCAGAACTATCAGTAAAACCACAAGTGGTCGTGACACTGAAAGTCTCACCCCTTTTTGTTTTTGTAACAGCTCTGTATTGTCTTGGTGTTTTCTGAATCAGCTTTTCTAAAAGTGAACATATTTCTGTTGAGTATTTGTTTTCTGCTTTTATCTTCACTCTGCAGTTCAACTCACTTCAAACTCTCACTGCTGAGTTTATATCATAAGGTTGTGGAGACCAGATCATCTGACTCTTGACTCTCCTTTGTTAAATAGCTCTCACAGAGCCAGAGGGTGTGCTTTGAGTCACAGTCATATTTTTAAAAATGGGATGGGATGGTCTGTGGTTGCAGAATGTTGTGGTATCCATGCCAGTTAACTGTTGCCTTAAATTAGTAACCAGAACAGATACCCACACCATCACAGTTCCTCCATGTTTGGTGACGGGACCTGGTGGTAGTGGGTTTACTCCTTCCTTGTTTGTTGCAAAGGAAAGAAATCGGAGCCAAAATATCTAACATTTGGATTCAGTGGTTTATGTGTATATGTGACTGACACACAGAAACCTGCTGCGTTTTAATATACTTAACACACCTACCCTATCCCACTTACACTGTGAAGCTAGAAGCCTGGGGATAAAGTGTTTGTTATACCTTTTATCCACTAAACGTTTCCAACTCGAATAAAGAGCTGGACAGTGATTGAGTTTTAGCACTCCACTGTAACCAGCATAGCTTCACCCTAAACCATTGGACATTTTTTTAATTAGTTTGTCTGTATGTGTGTGCATTCATAGCGATATGGACTGTGGGACCACGAGGGCCCTCTAGAGGAGCAGACCATGTCAACAGCAGGTTTTAATGCTGAAGAACGAGATGATAACGGAAGAAAGAAGAAAAGACCAGAGGTGGAGGGAGAAAAGGACAGAGTTAGTGTAGCATCCTCTCTGGAAAACCGGGAAGTTATTGAACTGAACCAACTTGACAAGGTTGGTGCAAATACTTGACATTATCTGGTCACTGCTCTATCAAAAACCGCTATGAACAATTGCATTCTTGGTCCATTTTCTATCAATGTAGGGTAATGGGAACGGTGTTGAACCGAGTACCAGCTCTGCTGCTGAGGCTACTTTAAAACCCCCTGCAGCTGAATCAGCATCCATCGGGTCACAGGATGGACAGGAGGTGCTGCCTGTACTGACGACAATGTTGGATCCTGGGGAGAAGGTGGAGGGGGTCAATGAGCAGGTGACAGAGGACGTCCCAAAGAAAAGCAGCAGCATCATATTCCGCAAGAAATCTAAATCCAAACAGCAGCTCAGCAAAGGTTTGTGGCATCGTTTCCTGTTACTGTGATGGGAGATGTGCAGTTTCTAACATTACCACTGGCTGATTACATAAGATGTACGATACCCATTTACCTAGCATTGTGCAATCTTGATTAGCACACAAAGCCTGTAATTAAACTGTGTGTAATGTATAGTATGACCATCCTTTCAGTAAGCAAACCATCCTTGATCAGAGCTTCTGGGTCTTTTTCTGACCAGGGATCCTCAGAAGGAAGACCCCCTCCTAACAATTGCAGTAAACTTAAATATAACAGAGATGATTAGATGTAATTATACACACTTTATGCAGTTCACAATGGCTTGCCCCTTTTGCGATGCATTTCAATTCACCCAATATTGTCATTTCAAGGCAGGTGAGTAGTTCCTTCTTGTCATTGTGTTTCTTCTTGTCACACAGTTTTTTTCTGTTTTGCTGCTTCTGTTTGAATTTCTACTTTGTTCTGGTTCTGACTTTTCCAGTGGAGCCCACAGCTGAGACTACAGATCCCAGTAAAGATCCAGTGAAGAAGAAGCAGAAAGGCAGGAGGAGAGAGGCAGCCAGTCAGAAATTACTGGCTGTGGGACACAAAATAAAACATGTCTGCCTCTCTGGGTGAGTTGGATCTTTAATGTAATATTTAAGAATGTAATTCTGTGCTACGTAATGTTGCAATCATAGGAGGAGCTAAAACATTGCATAATGCATTAGTAAAACATGTTTTTTCCACTAATGTTTGTTTAATGCAAGCTGTTTTCCTCTGCAGTGTTCAGAGTATTTACAGGCCAGCTAAGAGTTTCTTCGGAGATATTCTCCATGCTGAGTATCGGGCTGCCACCGACGTCTATGCACTCATGTTTCTGACTGATGTCATTGACTTCATCATCATCATCTTTGGCTTTTGGGCTTTTGGGGTGAGAGATGGATTATCAGGGACATATTTATGAAAAGAGAAACTAGAAAATGAAGAAATGAAATGAAAAATAAATGGAAACTAAAATGTCTTTTCAAATTATAATTAAAATCTATAGAAAATTGACATGCTATTAAAGGAATAGAAACCTTATGGTCAAAATACAATTTGGAAAAGAAACTATGATATAAATTAACAGTGTATCTGTTTATGTTCTATTGTCTATTCCTTTAATATTGATGTCTTGGTATATTTCACATCAGTTTCTTTTGACTCCTGCTCCTACTTACAATGTACAGAGTATAGTATGTCTAATCATCATTTTTAGGTTATTTATACTGTACTCACAGAGGTAATGACAACATCTACTTTGATCACTGTAACAAAATATCTCAATTATACATTAAAAAGCCATTTCATCTTTAGAACATAATATTTTAATCAGCTAAAGGATCAAATCCATCACGATGTTTTTCTTTCTTCTTCAGAAACACAGCGCAGCAGCTGATATAGCCTCTACTCTGTCAGAGGACCAGGTGCCTGAGGCCTTCCTGGTGATGTTGCTCATCCAGTTCAGCACAATGATCATTGACCGAGCCTTATATCTGCGCAAAGCTGTTTTGGGAAAACTCATCTTCCAGGTTCAGTTCACATATTGAAATTATTGGCATCCATGTATCTGTCTCCATGAATTCCCTTTAAAGAGATCAGAAGGTAGAGGACTGTATGTCATACACTAGTGTGTGGATTTTCATGTTGCAGTATTCTTTGCAAATGTACCTCCTAAAAAGTTCAAAATCATATGACTTGATATGTGCCCTGCAACATTTCTCAGGGTAACTGTGTAGTGTTGTTGTCCTCTTCATTTTTCAACCTCTCTATCATTGTGTGTTTTTAAGGTTTAATTTTTTCCTACATCTTCTTTATCTGTCTTCTGTCGTTATTTCCCTCCAGGTGATTCTGGTTTTTGGGATCCACCTGTGGATGTTCTTCATCCTGCCTGCTGTCACTGAAAGGTGGTGTCAAAATAAGCATTTATTGAATTTTCTTGTAAATTGTTGCATCATTAATAGTGTAATAAGTGAGTGAACAAAAGTGTTTCAAGAATTTGAATTGTCTTGGTAAAATGGTAAAAAAATTGCATAACCCTGATGCCATGTGAATGAGAAGTCCAGCCCATGGAAAGCATTGTCATTGCTGACAGATTTGGACAAGCAAATATTTGATCCTTTTAAACAGTGCCTGCAGATAAAGGTGGTATAATTCATCAACACCACAAGGACCATTATCATTTTCAGTTGTTTGTTCAACTAAATTATAAAGAGATGTAACTTAAATCTCTTGCCAGACTCATAGGCATCTTTACATGTTGGTGTGATGATACCACAGTCACTTCCTAAACCCTAATCTAGGATCTCTAATTCTAACATTATGAATTTGAAGGTATGATGTGCTTACTTTTTTCACTTGACTGATCTGGGTTTCATTTCAATAAAGAAAATCATTTAAACAATACAAATTTTCTGCATAATTAGTTCATCACTTGTATTAACAGGTTTCAACAAGGGTCAAATATTTGCTTGCCAACAATTTTATTATTATTATTATTATTATTATTATTATTATTATTATTATTATTATTATTATTAATGATAATAATAATAATGATAATAATGTTTACAACTCATGTTTTTTTGTACAGTTATGTGCACATAATGTGACAGGTCCAGCTGATTGTCTCTGGTAGATTATATAATGAATTAGTAGTACTTGACGATGATGTAGGTTTTTTTTAATGGTTATTTTCACTGCCTCCACATCTTGTTCGTTCTGGAGCCACAAACCGTTGAACTTGCACTTACCCACCTTATACAAGTAATTCAGCTTTGCTGTGGGCTTTAACGTGAGGCCGGCAATACGGAGTGAATATCATAAATGAATTTACCGTATTTCCTCACTCATTTGCCACAGCAACGTAATTCCAGTTTGTGAAATAAGTGAAGCATTTCGTACATATTACCAACATTATGGTAGATTGTGGATTCAGAATCAGCTGAAATCACGTCGTTAGCACAAATGGCCATGGAATTACGGCAATTTGATTCCCGTTACTTTCTGTCACCAGCTCAAGGTTTGAGGTAAAATGGTTACGTCAGCTGCTATGCTCCGCTGTAACTGTACACTGCAGGCTGTAAACGTACACTGCAGACTGTAACTGTACACTGCAGGCTGTAACCGTACACTGCAGGCTGTAACTGTACACTGCAGGCTGTAACCGTACACTGCAGGCTGTAACTGTACACTGCAGGCTGTAACGTACACTGCAGGCTGTAACTGTACACTGCAGGCTGTAACGTACACTGCAGGCTGTAACTGTACACTGCAGGCTGTAACTGTACACTGCAGGCTGTAACCGTACACTGCAGGCTGTAAACGTACACTGCAGGCTGTAACTGTACACTGCAGGCTGTAACTGTACACTGCAGGCTGTAACTGTACACTGCAGGCCGTAACCGTACACTGCAGGCTGTAACCGTACACTGCAGGCTGTAACTGTACACTGCAGGCTGTAACCGTACACTGCAGGCTGTAAACGTACACTGCAGGCTGTAACTGTACACTGCAGGCTGTAACCGTACACTGCAGACTGTAACTGTACACTGCAGGCGGGAAACATACACTGCA
>OOFC01010909.1:0-15634 GCA_900323345.1 Pseudochromis fuscus
CAGAGGAGTAACCGTAGCAACAGGCTCCTCTCACTGCGTTGCAAAACTGAACGGTTCAACAAATCATTTGTACCTTCAGGTATTAGACTGTACAACACACACATCTGAACCGAACTGTACTTGTTTGCTGGTGCACTCTTCTTCTTCTTCTTCTTCTAGTTTTATTATTATTACTTGTTATTACTACTTGCGTGATTTAACATCTGTATTGGTGTGGTTGCTACCGGACATTTGAATTTCCCCAAATGGGGATTAATAAAGTTTTTATCCATCTTATCTATGTATCTATCTATCTAACTAATATATCGATACATGATAGAGACCCAGAAGCAGCTTGTGTACTCCTCAGCTATTTTAATAAGAAAAAGGAAGAAACAATATATGAATAAATTATATATCCAGATATTATTATAATTACATATCCATGATTATATATCTCTATATAAATATATATAAAAAATAACACAAAAGCCAGAAGTTATATATGAGAAAAAAAATCACCAGCAGGATAGAAACTGTTCTCTGAGACTTCATCTTTCTCAAATAAGCATGAACCATTCTCATAAACCTTTTTATTGCATTAAAATCAGATATGATTTTGTAGTGAAAATTACTACATGAGCTCCTAATCACTCCCAAAAAAAAGTGTGTGTGTGTGAATTAAGTTCATTACTACATCCACTAATGCAGTGGAACTGTACCATGAAAAGAGGAAACCATTAGTGAATATGATACACTAACACTAGCGACTTCTCTTGGCCACTGCATGTCTAAGGTGGACTGAGGCAATGAACAAACTGACCTATGGTCTGGTAAATATGAATTACTATTTTTTTATGTAAATCACAGATGCTGTGTCCTGTGCTCCGAAGAGGAGAGAGACCATCCAGCTAATTATAAGTGTTCAGTTCAAAAAGCCAGGATCTGTGCTGGTCTGAGGAAAGGCAGCAGCAGTCGTATTTTCTGATGGCCAAGGGTTCAACATGAGTCCAACACATCCATATTCAGCCTGGTCGTCCTGGCATCTTCTCTCCAGCACACCGAGCATCATCATGTTCAGGCTGGGCTGATCATCCATCGAACACAGTCAGCCACCTGTACAAATATTCAGAAGCAGCTATTTAATATATGTGCAACAGTAATTTACAAAAACTCAACTGGACAACATTCAGACAACCTTTGAAATGTATGTGGATGAAGGAGGGGAAATGACGAGATATGTGTATCATATGTGTACACCTTTGGACCATGCAGATGGAGTGTGAGGGTAAACTCTCTGTATTCCTTTGAATACTCATGGCCCTGTTATCTTTACAGTAGCATTGTGGTACCAGCTGTATTCCAAGTCTATGTTATAGAATACCTGGTGAACACCGACTATAAACATAGCCTAGCTGACATTAGCTACGATGTCAAAGGTAGCCATAAATACAGTACAATAATATTCTATTTACAAAATACAACCAATAATAATGTTCAGTCTTACCTGTGAGAAGTAATCCCCCGAACCCTGTTCTCAGCTGGTCGCTGATTAGCACAGAAATCCTCCGTGCGGAGCTCTGACAGCTCCACTTCTCGTCTGCTTCAGTTCATTTTTACAGAGAGGATGACCGGACAAAGATGGCGGCCGTATTTCTCGCGGCGCAGCAGTCAATGCGGCGTCTACTCTTTATTATGTCGGTGGTTCTACCTGCGTGGGCTCTTTAGCAACACAACAACAAGACGAACAGCCGTTCTCCAACTGACCAAACAAGTGTGGCAAACAGCTATTGCGCAAATGGCAGTGTCCGCTGTGGCGCCACCGTGTGTACTGGCTGTAGATTAATTCAACAAAAACTTAAAACGCGAACAAAATGCCATTAATGATTTTTTAAAGTATTATTTCAACTCTTTATTACATGATGTTTTCACCAGTTTTAGATTTTATTGTTTAGCAGTGGTTCATCAGGTTGCTTGCTTTAATGTTACACTAATTCTTTCACTGTGTTTTAAAATTAAAATAAATACTATTCACATTTTCCAGTAGTTACATTTATGTATGTATTTGAATGAAGTGCTGTCATTAAACTGAAAGCGGACACTAAAAACCACACGCTAAAAAATCTGGATGGGGTTAAGCTAATTCGCTGATAGTGCATTTCCGCATACGTCACACGTTTGTAAATCTACGACACTTAGCTAGCTAGCTAGCTAGTTAGCCCCCTGCCAGTCAGCTGATTCATTCACATGACAGCCCTTCTCGTTTGAGGAGAGTTCTGTTTACTGGTCCTGTGAAAGCACGGCACAGAACCTGTTTTACACCACGGATATCATTAGGTCAACGTTAGTTTAGGGGCTGTATGATTAACATAAATGGCTGAGGACATCGGACCTTCCACAAAGAGCTAACTATGCTGATTTGGCACAAAGAGGAGCACCGAGGGGTTAACTAAACGACTTCAGCATTGTTGGTGAGTTGTTTACTGCTGTTGTTTAAAGTTTGACGTTATAAAAACCCCACTTTTATTGGTTGGAACTCGACACTGTCTTAATTCTTTCCCCTGTCTATAGTTCAAGAAATTAACACTAACACAACCTCCTTTAAAAAAATATGTCAATTTAAAGCTCATTTGCTCACAGTCAGACACAATATTTGTTACAACACATATCAAGGTCTTAAGGCCAGCCACACAATCCACTTTATAATTCGGCATATTCAACACCAATCAAACAACTTTAAAAGGCAGTCTTACTTTCATTTTAAGCTTGGCTCATCCTTCACCAAGACATGAAAGGATAAAAACAAATTCTAAACGTTGTTCATTTATCTTAACTAGTTGAATAATGACTGTTTTTATTCTCCAAGTGTCATGCTGATTTTTACTTCCTGTCTTTCTGTCCACATATGTGCTCTTCAGTACAGTAGATTATTTTGGTATTAACTTCCTCAAGGAATTTAAATATCCTCCAAAATGAGTCCAGAGGGGAAGAAGCTTTTAAACATCATCATCCTCGGCTTCGGCTTCATGTTCATGTTTACTGCCTTCCAAACATGTGGTAATATAGAGGTAGGCCTGGATGCATATTGCACATTGATTACGCATAATTTGAGGTCAGAAGAGGTCAGTCTTGTTTTTCTTTGTTTTTACAGCAAACTGTTATCAAGAGCTTCAATAGCACTGACTTCCATGGGAGCGGATATACCAGGTAAACTTTCATTCACTGTGTGAATTCATAGACTGAAGACTTCCAGCACTGAAGCAGACCTTGTGGCCCCTCCTATAATCTAATCAGTCACACTCGGAAATCCCAGAGAAATCTTTGAGAAAACATTTTAGGTAACAAAGCTTAGTCAGGCAGACTTTCCAGAAACTTCCTACATTACATTAATCTAAAGGAAATCTTCAGATGAAATGTTTTTGATAGTCTTGTGTGTTAATTTTAATGTGTCTCTAATGCATCTCTTGTAGCATGGCCATCATCTATGGAGTTTTCTCTGCATCCAACCTGATTGCTCCTTCAGTGGTGACTGTCATTGGACCACAGCTCTCCATGTTCTTCAGCGGGCTTTTGTACAGGTAACTCCTCGTCCACTAACACTTGGTAACCATACCCATGCTAAACGAGGCTCCTGATGCAGTTTTGTGTTGTTTTCTACAGCGGATACATCGCAATGTTCATCTACCCGTACACCTGGAGCTTCTACACAGCATCTGTGCTGGTTGGAATAGGAGCAGCAGGTAGGGAGACTTTATCTGACATTTTGGAAAAATCTCTGTCTTTATTTATTTTTTTGCACATATTAACCATGGGGTTTCTACCCCTCTAGTGCTATGGACAGCTCAAGGAAATGTGCTTGCCATCAACTCCACTGACAGTACCATTGGAAGAAACAGTGGAATATTTTGGGCACTGCTGCAGTTCAGGTAAACCTTTTAGATTCAGCATGTGGCAAACTGGGTTTTTCAACACAGAAAGGCAACACAAGATGAAATATTACAACAAACAGAAAGTACATATGAAATGCAGCAATATTGGTGTAATTTTGTGAAAATATGATCCATCAGCCACCCAGTTTTCTCACGTAACTTTTTCTCAGGTAGACTGTCTTTAATTTCAATCCCCTTCTAAGATGTTTTGCAAATGATCACAGCGCTGAGGTAATCTCTGAAAAATTCAAGTAGAATACTGAGTATTTCTCATTTTGACTTAATACAACCATAAACTGTTCATGTACCCTCCTGTTGATGAGAACTCTAAAACTCTCCAAGTCAAAATTATCTGGAAAATATTGAACTGCTGTACATGAGTAATAGGAAAATAATTTAGTATAAAGATTATTTGATTGTGGTCCTAAAGCAATTGTTCTAAAGTAGTTTACATAATGCAAAAAAACAAAAAAAGCAATTAACATTAGTTTTATGAAGTGCTGAGACTTGATGTGATTTCTTGCATTGATGTTCTGCAGGCAGAAATCCTACATCCAACACACTGGAACAGCCACCAGGTCTTTTGTCTCAGGCTAGTAGAAGAAGAGCAGGACTGAAACATCTGTGCTTTAAAGAGTGTGAAAAGTAGTCAATGGGATTCTAAAATCAATCCTATTGCTGATTGGTGAGCGTGGTGCTGAAAGTGTTGTGATGTGATCTGTTTTTCCTGTTGCGTGATTCCTGATTCATAATGCCACAAAATCATTGCAGTCTTTAGTCCTGATGAGATGAAGGCCTGCAGAATCAGAACCTCTGCATCTTTACAACTTAAACCTGGGTGAATATCTGAACTGCTGTCAGATGATGAAAAAATGCTGTTTTGAAGTTCAGAGTTGAACATGCCAAATGTTTCTACCACAGGCTCGATGTCTGTCTGCTTCCTGGACTTAAAAACAAGGTTGTCAGCTTTCGCATAATTTAAGAAAATGTTCATCTGCAAAACCTTTGAGCAACTGTAAAGATCAGAGGTGTTATTGGACCTAACAAGGAAATATAACTGGGCATCTTTTTTGCAATAAAAAAAAAAAAACCCACTGTGTAACCTAGGGTGAAAATACGACTGGTCCTAAAACTGAACATGTGAGAGGTCATAGTAACAAGAAATACTGAGCAATACTCAACCTCTGTCATTTCTCTCTGCAGCTTATTCTTTGGAAACCTCTACATCTACTGTGCCTGGCATGGACATGTTCACATAACTGGTATGTTTCCAGTTGTCTGATATATGAGTGTGTGTGTTTATTACTATTCACAGAATTCTTCTCTCAATTTTTCATATGAGAAGCATCTGACTCATGTTTTTTGTCTCAGACAAAGACCGTCAGACAGTGTTCATCTCTCTCACGGTGATCAGCCTTGTCGGCTGTTTCCTCTTCTTCCTGATCCGGAAGCCCGACCCTGAGACCTCTTCATCTTCTGAAGTGACGGAGTCGCTGCTGCAGGCTGAATCCATAGAGAGCTCTACAGCGAGGTGAGCCTCAGCCGGTTTTCTACAAGCTGTTGCTGTGTTGTATCTGAATCATGAGAAAACTTTAGAAAGGTTTAAATTAGCCAGTACTGGCTTGAAAGAGAACCTAGAATGTAGAACCTGGTTTGCTTGTTTCTAGTGACTCTGCAGTGCTTGTTGCAACCCTTATTACTCCACAGTAACAATACAACTGATGCTATCAGTGACAGATTTCACAACTCAAGTGAGTTTCAACAGTCTGGAAACTGAATTTAATGCCTCACTCAAATCATTTGAGGCTGATAGCTTGATGTAAAAATATGGAAGTGCCTGTTTAACATTGAAAGAATCCTGGATATGAGGACTGAGAAGACTCTTTTTCTTCTTTTGAAGTTGTGTGGTGTTTGAGGTAGCCTCCACCTACTGTACTGTATTGTAACTCCATGAGTGACCCTGCCATTTGTTTTAAACCTATCATCATTTATGGACATAGTGTCTAAATCTGGAGCATCTACTCAGAACTTATTCATGTATTCATTCATCAAAAAAGCCCTGACTGTAACTCCTGTTATATTTAATTCAATATTATTTATGATATTTTCAGAAACAGATTCCTATGTATACCTTGACAACGGTCTCTGATTGAAATTCTGCTGATTAAAAAGGTGGTTTTACATAGGTGTGAGTGTAAAGAGACTCCTTTTCATTCCATGAAAGCTCCAGCTCCTCAGCCAATAGTCTGACAACTGGGTCAACTTTTTTTTTTCATGTTTATGAAAGCATAAAAATAAACCAGTGTCGCCACATTTAAAATTTTTTAAAACTGTAAAATGTGTGGTGTGGTGCATTACAAATTAATTATACAAAACATCAGTCCTGTACCACCACAGAGATCAAACTGTTACAGAGTAGATGCAGGTACTGTGACATCACCTGTTGGTTTGTGGTCTCACCAACGTGGCCATGTTTTTTGTTTGGAGCCAGAAGTGACCATATTTGGATATGAAGGGAGGAGTGAGGAGGTGGGTTTGACCCTTAAACCTGAGGACATTGTCCAGTGTGTGTGAGACTGGAGTTCAGGTCTAGTCTCATTGAAAAAAATGTATTGACTGAGTATTTCAGGTTTGAAAATTATGATTTTTGAATTGAAGTCAGTTGGACCAGACTTCTTTGGAGCCAGCTTCTAGTGGCTGTTGGGAGCATTACACTTTTTTACACTTACACATTAGCCTAATTTTTGAGACCCAGTTGCTTGGTCCATTTCTATATACAGTCAGTGAGATTGACATGCTTTTGGATCCTCAAGTGGACTTTTGAGAATTTTGTTGTTACTTTTATTTCTTACAGTTTCAGCTGCTGATGTTGTTGTTTAGTTGCAGGACTGATGTTTTTCAGTCAAACAAGGAGTCACCCAAAGAGATGTGAAACACATGGAGGCAAAAAAGCAAAAGCTCCCTCTGGCTTTCTTATGAATAATAATATTTTTTTGTGAAATTATTTGACCAGAACAAAAATTTCTCTGTTATTCTAAAATGTAGGAAATGCTGGCTGCATTGGAGATTCAGGAGGACTCCCTGGAAGTTGACATCTGTTGTGTTAGCACTGTTGTTAGGGAACCCTGAACACCTCTGCCCGAGCCTCTTAATGTTTCTTTTAAACCGGATATCTCCATGTATTGTGTAAAGTACTCTGGAAAATATATTTTCAGGAGGCAGATAGGAGTTGAGGGCATTCCACCCTGAGCAGGAGCAATAATCTTTTTAGTGGGACAATGCAGGATGAGACAGGTGACCTTTAATACATTTCTCTTTTAAACTGCTGTGACACAGTCACCGCACCAACCAGGACCTGTTTAGGGATGAACTGGAGGGTGAAAATGTGCAAGAAGACATACGGCCTGTCAAAGGATGGAGCTCTTTAAAAAGATTCATGCAGTTTTATGACATTAACATGATCAGTTTTGTCCTGTTGCAGCTCGTCCTCCTCAAGCCTCTGCTCTCAGGCTCTGGATGCCTTTTGTAAGTTCACTAAATGCTTACCACTCACTTCCCTTTATGTCCAGAAGTTAAATGTACCGAGTGTTAACTTCCACTTTCTTTCTTACTTTCTTGTTCATAGTCAAAGCATGTAAAATTTTTGTCACCAAAGAAATGCTGCTGCTGAGCATCTCCATTGCATACACAGGTGGGTGAAACCAGACTGACTGTGCTGAGGTTAAAGTGAGTTACACTTTTCTCAGGATCTCTTAAATGTGAGCGACAGAGAAACTCAGGCTGATCCAGGACAGTATTACCTTCGGTATTCGTTCAGTTATTCAGTAATGGTCCTTCTTTCTGGTAAAGTGCAGAGAAGAAAACTAAAATGAGTTTGAAAATATTAATGAAGATGAGGTTGCAAAACAGAAACCCTCAACTGGAAATAATAGATGTGTCAGCATGTAGAAAATTCGTATACAAGAAGATTCTTTAATTATTTGATTAAACTAGATAAACTCAGCTGGGAAAAGGAAACGTTTATAGGTGAGTGTGGTATAGCTTTAAACTTTGTTTTAAACCTGGTTTTGAACTGGTTTCAGACTTTATTTGATCGGATTGTGAGGCTTATCCAAACATCTGAAGTGTTCAAAACATTAGGCACGGTGCTGTTTGTCTAAAAAGATAAATAAAAAAAAATCTGACTGAAGCTGTTTGATCTGCTCTGACAGGCCTGGAGCTCACCTTCTACAGCGGGGTGTACGGGACATGTATCGGAGCTATGACGAGCTTTGGCCAAGATGCCAAGAGTCTGATTGGAATCTCTGGCATTTGTATCGGCGTTGGGGAAATCTTAGGTGAGTCCTCTGAGCACAGTGGCTTTGTTTATGATGCAGTTTGTCACATGAGAGCTGAACAAAAAGGAGGAGGAAACAATGTGGAATGTCATGAGTTTGCAACCCAGTTGGTGATACTGCTCTGTTTGTCCAGGAGGGGGCGTGTTCGGGATGCTTAATAAAAACAACCGCTTCGGGAGGAACCCCGTGGTGCTGCTGGGGCTCATCACTCACTTTTTAGCCTTTTATCTGATTTTCCTGAACATCGCCAGTGATGCTCCTCTAGCCCCTGAAGAAGGAACAGCCCTGCAGGCCTACATTAACCCCAGGTAAAAAAAAAAAAGAAATCAGACCAGACAGGTGGATGTTTGTAGAGCAGGGAGAGAGGCTGGAGTGAAGTCGGTCAACATCAGAGACGATTCAAGAAAGAGGGTTCAAGGATGTAAACAATGGTTAAAAGAAAAAATTAAAGCTGCAAGCAGCGTTGGACAGGCCCTCGCCCCCCTTCTGTCCCTGTCCCTTGCAAATCGACCCTTATAACAGTTGTAGTGTTAGAGTTTTGTGTGCTGCTTGTCAGGTTTAATAATGTGTTTGTATTGCGCACATGACCAGCAGAGGGCAGCAGAGCAGAGGAGACGGGGGAGAAATCCAAGGAGGAGGTTGCTGCTCTCTCCAGCTTTCTGTCTCATTCAATCCAATGGAGAAAGCAGTCAAACCCACACGTGTTTGAGCTTCCACTGAGCACCATAGTTTTACCTGCAAACCTCATTAAAGTTTTAAAAAAGTCACAAGAGGTCTTGTATTTACATGTTTTTTCTATCTTGTACCATTTCTGAGTTCTGACAGTTTTAGTTTGAGAGTTTTCTCAGCCCTTTCTCAGCTTTTATACTGTGTGTGTATTGGGGACTGCTCTCCACTCAGAGTGAGGTCACATGACCTAGAGAGCAGAGGGGGGAGGGGGGAGAGAGCAGAGAGAGGAGAAAAATCTTTACAAAACCTCGTGAAAAGTACCATAAAGTTGATCAAACGTCACACAAAATATGATTTTCTTGTAGGTTTTTTGTGCTCTTTCATTCGGCATAGGTTAGAAAGCCGTCAGACTTATAATTTAGACTGTGGAGGGCTCAGAGTGACAGGAGTGCCTTTTTTCCCCATTCATTTTTATGGAGCTGAAGAGGAGGACACAGAGGAGCACTCCAACTTTGAGGGCTCATAAAATCCAAATGATTCGAGTAATTAAAAAACCCCGAAGTCATTTTGGTCAGCACTGTGTCCTCAGTCATCTGTTAGCTTTTCAAGCCGCTACCATGTACGGGAGGAGATACGTTTAGTTTGAAGTGAAATTTTGGTGTTCGATTTAAGATTGACTTGCAATTTCCCGAGTTCCTGTTGATGTTAGCCTTGGGGTATCGGCACGTGATTTTTAGGTCTTGATGAGTACTACAATTCAGCTTCGCTCCCGTGTCTCTACGACATTCTTGTGGGCCGCAGCGGGCACATTTCTGAGCCTAGGTGGCGCCCATTGTTGCACCTAGGGATTTAGTTTTTCCATTTTATCAAATTTTTCACCAGGCCTGATGAGCGTGCCAAATTTGGTGAGGTTTTGAGCATGTTTAGGGGGTCAAATTAAGCCTCAAAGAGACGTAATAAGAGGAAAGAAAGAAACGCTACAATTACAATAGGGCCCTTGCTTGGGCTCGGGCCCTAATAAATAACAGAAATATTTAAACCAAACAGTTAAATAAAAACAAAAATTTTAACAGAAAATAACACAAGATTCTGAATGTGATCTCAGTGCTGCTGTTTTATTGTTGTTTTATTAATCCCTTCTCCTTCATTTGAGCTGATGCCATGTGTGCTTGATGTGAGAGGACTTTTCACAATAAGAGCTTCTTTTCTGAGCCTCCTCTATCAACCCAGTTTGATTGGACCTGATCACATGATGTCTTTCTAATGTTTGTGTTGCTCAGCGTTGGTGTGGCGTTACTCTGCAGCTTTCTGCTTGGTTTGGGCGACAGCTGCTTCAACACTCAGCTGCTCAGCATCATCGGTGTAACGTTCCGTGACAACAGCGCTCCTGCCTTTGCCGTCTTCAAGTTCATCCAGGTGACGCTTACATTCAGAACACAAAAGAGATCTGAATAGACAGTGAGGTGCTCTTTAAATGAAATGAACCTTTTGTTGTTTCCTCTGCAGTCCATCATGGCCGCTCTGGCCTTCTTCTACAGTAACTACCTGCTGCTGTACTGGCAGCTGCTCATCCTCGTCATCATAGGTTTTCTGGGCTCCTTGACCTTTTTCATGGCAGAGTGGGTGGCTGAGTCCAGCAGGCGGGCGTCGGACTATGACAGCATCTGATTTGTCGAGGAAGGCAGGGGCACAGTTGGAAGGTTTGTGGCACTCAGCAGCTGGAAAACAAAATCACCCAGGGGCACATGTATCCCAGAGAATAACACTGTGGTAAGTTTGGTTTTTATGGAGCCAAATACTCAACATTTATCTAAATCTGAGAGATGTGGGGAGGCTTTGTGTGCACATGAGATATATACCTCATTTTCTTTCATTCCCTGCCTCTTTGTCTTTATTTTGTGTACATAATCCTGTAACAAGTGAAGAAAGTGATGATTATTATTATTGATTTAACAATAATATGAAATAAAAACAGCTGGCGCCAGTACGAAGGGAGGAATATAACTGAAACATAGATAAAGACTTTATTTCATGTTGACAACAAATCCCATGAAAAGACTCAATACATTGAATGTAGTTGTGTTTGTGTTTATCCACCACCTAATGAACAGCATCTGTTTGTGCCACAGAGCTCCACTGTTGTTTAAAATGACAAAAAAACACATCAGTGAGCTGCACTGGGTAGTATATATTTCTTCAATATCATGGACATGCCATGGGCACCATACTGCTGCCATAAATACACACTACAAACCAATTGTGGATTAATCTACCACTGAAATTACTCCCAAACAAACACTATTTTCCTCAGTGTCATGAGGGTCACTGAGCCTTAATTTTTTGTCTTTTTTGTGGATTTGTTGGCAAGAAAAATAAAGAGTAAATCCAGGCTTATCTTGCACTCACAGTAGCATGTTGCGTGCACAAGTTCAACAGTGAAACCCTGACATGACAGTTGCTGCCAGGTTCCACACCTCTAGTAATATAACCTCTGTGATTCACTCCATGTGAAGCAGTCGTGTTGTGCATCCACTGCTGTACTCCTCAGATACAGTCACATGATCATCACAGCTATTTACAACTGATAATTTACAATCCGGGCTGGGCAGTCGATTTCATGTACAACTGGGAGCAATATGATTTTAAAGGGAAACATTACGTAGAAACTGAAGTTTATGTTTGAGTATGAAATCCATTTTCCCCCCTTATTCTTCTGTTTCTATACTTTTCTTTTTTGATATTCAAGAGCTAATCAGTTTAATCGTACCGGGATCCAGCTCGTCTTGATCACGACTTGTGACTCTGCATTCAGGAAATCTCTCAAATTATCGTGTAAATAACATGTGGCTACAAGTAGTTCCAATGAAATGAACAGAAGAGGTTTGTTTTGTGCCTCAGTTGGGAATGTACAGCAGGGGAATATTTCATCGTAAAAATAAATAAAAATCAGTTTATTTTAAAACAGACAACAACAGACAGAAAGATAGCTAGATGGAATCAGCTTAAAGAGATACTGCAGTGACTTTCAGCCAAAGATTAGGAACTTAGCCTTTTAGGATAAAAGAGTTGTTAAAAACTGAAACAGCTAGCGGGAGTGATTTAAAAAAAAGGCTTGTTCCTGCAGTTCCCACAATCCACCTTGATAAACTCTTCTGTTAAACCCTCCCTGCCTGGTAGTTGTCACGCTGTGGAGGTTTTAACCACTAGTAGTAATGAGCAATATTTTCATTTTGTTTGTCAGACTCTGTGTTTAAAATGAGACTCCCACCTGGTAAACATGTCAAAAAGAATGGTTTGAGTGGGAGTAGTGAGCACGGCAGGATCCAAAAATACTAGGTGCTAAAATTCCCATAATGCACCTTGATTTCTCTTCTGTTAAAGGTGCCCTGTTTAGTTTCTAACCACTGAGACTGTTGCGGAACAGTTTTCTCCTTGCATCATATGTATATGCATGCGATAAATGCAATGAGGAAGAAGACTGCTAGCTAGTGAACCTTGATGTTAAAATAGAGTTCTGCTATGTCAGAGTCACACATGATGTGATCTGATGAAAAATGGTGAACATATACAGATTTTGTTGCTTTTTACAAAAAAACTCGACGGGGTGCCTCATCCTGGGTTGAATTCCCCAGCCATACAGAACATTATACATAAACTGTCTGCAAAACTAGCAGAGTGACTGTTTAAGGTTTTATTCTTATTATTATTTTGCTTAATGAAACAATGAACCTGGCAGAACAATCAGAGTGAATTACTTCAAGCAGTTAAGACAAAACATGCAAAATATCGCCATCAGATATTGCATATCAATATGCAAACATCAGAACTCTGAGCCTCTCAGTTGATTTCCTTTCCTTTTTGATTACCATTCTTGTTGTGTGGTCAGAATGATTCTCCTTAAATATGATTCTGATCTGATACCAAACCTACACAGTGCTGAATTTTGGCCTTAAGACATGTTGTCACCTTCATCTGATGTTGTTGTGGGAAATGGCAACAACAGCTGACATCAGAGATGCTGTACCTTAATTGTCTTTTTCTTCAAAATGTCAGTTCCTGAGTTAAAGGACATCAATCTAGTTAAATTATTACTAGATGAAACATTAAGGGACGGATTTGTTCAACTTCTGTTTCATGTTGTGACAAATGTATGCAATCAAGGATGTTAAGGGAAACGCATGTGTACTATGAGGGTAATTTTATACTTGAATGTAATAATTAAAAATGGCACCTACGCTTTTGCTTGCTTGTTTTTTTTATCAATAAAAATGTTATTTTGAACATCAGTAGTGTTTTTTACCTGGATACACCAAAAATAATGTGTGAATTATATAAACAGAAGTGTATTAAACACTCCTCTTTTTATAATGACATTTGGGAAGTTGAATTTTCATTTTTTTCCCCCCTGATTTTTGTGTACCACTACTGGATAAAAGCAACTACTGTGTTGTTTATGTGAAAACAACTGAGTATTGAGACATTAATGTGTTTTGATCATAGATTTAGTTGCCTACATAATATAAAATAATAAAATATAAAATCACAAGAACTATAATTTGAAAACAGTTTTTTAGCGTTGTTGTCCTGGCATTTAAGAATAACAAAAAACAGTTAAAATAAATGGAGATAAACTAAATAACTCTTTTCAAGCCATACTGTTTTAGAAACACAATAATATGTTAATTTATTCATTCATTCATTCATTCATTCATCTTCTATACCTGCCTATCCATTTGGGTTGTGGGTGGATGCTGGAGCCTATCCCCGCGACAAAATCACATATCACAAAAGTGACAAAAAGGTTTCATTTTCATTGAACAGCCTAGATAAAGAAAAACAAACAGCACATATAAACGTAACAAAATAGAAAGGTATTATTTTGAGCCTGTAATATAAATATATGCTAAATGAAAATATTTCTATTTCCTGTATGCAAATATTTATGTGTGTTTTGGTTCTAGCATTTGACAATAACAAAAAAATTAATTCGGAACATATAATACTATTTAGTTTTACGAATAACGTAAAAAAAAATGTATAAATAAACTAGAAAAATGCACTTTCTGCAGAAGATGTGTGAATACTGAAAGCTGAAAAAAATGCTGGAAATTGTATTAGCAAATGTAGAAAAAAGGAGAAAAAGGTAGAAATTGTTGAAAAAAGTTGAAAATAGTAGAAAATGTAGAAATAGTTTAAACTAGACCTGCGAGCAGGTATGAACGGGGTCCAAGTCCCCCTTGCCCATCTTCCCAGCACACGTCACCGATCACGCGGCCGGGTTACGCCCAGCATCCCTGACTGCGTCGGGTGCAATGTGACCTGGGTCGGGGAGAAGCGGCCGTGCGCCGACAGTATCGCTGCAGTGTCCGTCCCGAGTGATAAGAGGTGGACGTCTTGGGGAAAATACCGCGAAAGAGGCCTACGTGTGTACCGCTTGTCCAATCACATGCTGTTAACGTATTCAAAGTAAAATACTAAGTCTTTCAATGTTGTGATTCATGATTTCAGTTTTCAGTCAGCACCAACAACGACTTTGGGCCGGACTCTGGAAAAAAAATGGCCTGGAAAATGGGCGTGGCCTATACAACCACCGCAGTGACCAAAATCTTCTTTGTGTGTAATGGATGTTCTGAGAGAAGTTTCAACCTTTTCGGAGGCTGATTTTTACTGAGTTTTTGAGCTTCCAGATCTTACATTGGAGCTGTCTGTGGACAAGTCCACTCCCACTCCAAAAGTAAAATATTCATTCATTATAAGGCTAAACACGTTTTTTTGCTGTAGCAGGTCCATGAATTTTCATGCAACCGCCTATTATGTGCTAGGCTGCAGTATGAGTTTTAGAGACTGTCCTCCCATAGAAAACGACCACACTGGTCGTTTTTCCATGCCCTGAAATACGACCATTCGTTACGTTTTCAAAATAAGCGACCCCTAGCGGTCATGTAAATGACAGAGTGTCGTCATCAAACCACGGTCGACCCTCGCTTTCCCCGCGAGGACTGGCGTAATCTCGCAGCTAGTGATGGCCGATCGAGGCTTTGTTGAAGCTTTGACACTTCATTCGAAAAATGGTTCATTACTCGAGGCTTCAATGACACAGTGCTCAAGTATGACATCTAGTGGTCAATAAAATGAAGTGCAATCGAGACGTGTCATTTATCGATTCATGGTTTGTTTGGGATTTGGCTGGCCACATTCCACATTTTTACATTCCAGTTCGACAACACTACATGGTTGTTTGGTTTCAAGCTGACACAATAAAATATACAATATATATTAACTCATGCTGAAGTTGAAATTGTTTGTCACGCTTGATTGTAGTAAGCTATAGCTATATACTTAGCTTGACATTTTGTGCTATGAATCATATTCTATCCTACAAGTCTAAACACCCCATAGCTTAAAATATGTTGAATAGTGGGTGCTCAGTAGACTAAAGGGCACATGTCATCTAATTTCAAAAGGCACATTGATGAGCTTTACAAAACATGACATAATTGGGTATCGAACCCGCGCTACATTATTATAGGCGCATAGTTTTCAAGACGAACCACGACGCCCGAAACACATAACAAAAGTGTCGTTTTACGTATTTGATTGACATTAGCTACTGCACTCCACGGTTTTTCATCCATTCCTATTAATGTGCATGTTACAGCGCTTGCATCAACTGTTTTGCTTCGATTTTTATGATTCAGAATCAGAATTTAGTACTGAATG
>OOFC01010910.1:0-10082 GCA_900323345.1 Pseudochromis fuscus
CGAGCTCCTCCCGGATGACCGAGCTTCTCACCTTATCTCTAAGGGGGAGCCCGACCACCCTACGGAGGAAGCTCATGCAGCTACTTGTACCCGCGATCTTGTTCTTTCGGTCACTACCCAAAGCTGGTGACCATATGTGAGGGTGGGAACGAAGATCGACCGGTAAATCGAGAGCTTTGCCTTTCGGCTCAGCTCCCTCTTCACCACAACCGATTGGTGCAGAGTCCGCATTACTGCAGACGATGCACCTGTCGATCTCATGCTCCATTCTTCCCTCGCTCGTGAACAAGACCCCGAGGTACTTGAACTCCTCCACTTGGGGCAGGATCTCTTCCCCAATCTGGAGAGGGCACTCCACCCTTTTCCAGCTGAGAACTATGGCCTCAGATTTGGGGTTGATGACTCTCATCCCGCTTCACATGTGACTGCAAAGCGATACAGTGAGAGCTGAAGGTCACGGCCTAATGAAGCCAACAGGACCAAGTCACCAAACCAGACCCCCTCCACACCCTGCCTGTGCCTATGAACAGAATTGGTGACAAGGGGCAGCCCTGGTGGAGTCCAACCCTCACTGGAAAAGAGTTTGACTTACTGTCGGCAATGCGGACCAAGCTATGGCACCGGTCGTACAGGGAACAGACGGCCTGTATCAGGGTGTCCAATACCCCATACTCCCGGAGAACACCCCACAGGACTCCCTGAGGGACACGGTCGAATGCCTTCTCTAAGTCCACAAAGCACAGTTCCACAACCAGGACAAAAACCACATTGCTCCTCCAGAATCTGAGGTTCAACTATCTGGCGGACCCTCCTGTCCAGTACCCCTGAATAGACCTTACCAGGGAGGCTGAGGAGTGTGATCACACCCTCCTGTCCCCCTTCTTAAAAAGAGGGACCACCACCCCGGTCTGCCAATCTAGATGCACTGCCCCCGATGTCCACACAATGTTGCAGAGGCGCGTTAAGTTAGTTAAGTCATATTATAATAATCATAATATCATACATGCAATCATCGTATATACCTTGAAGCAATGTAACATTTTATAATTAGCTTACAGCAAACAAAATCAAACTTTGCACACAGAGAGATGATCTAAAAGATCCAAAAGAGTCTGAGTTGAACTAGTACTTAGTTATGGCAGCATCAATGTAAGAGAGAAAAAAGTCAGATTTACATTTTTTTTGTGTGTGTTTCTATGAAAGAAGTAAATTTCAGTGTATCTGATGTGTTTTTTTGTTTGTTTTTCTTCTTAAAAAGAAGTTTCAACATAACTAAGGTTTTTCATGTCTACTTGGAATGTGACTGCTGAATCCTTTAAAGATGATTTCATGGTTTATCACCAAGTTTCAAAGCAGCTGTTCACTCCACTTCTAGTTCATTTTAAGTTACCCGGAGATCTCGTTTGATATGCCATGAAGCACCATTGATTGTTCGGATTTTTTGCGAGCGTGCTGACCTGCAGCGAACAACAAAATAAACTTTCCACTCAGCTGATTCACACTTTCCATGCCCTTCCCAGCTGTCTGTTTCCTACCTGCCCGGCCCACTGTAGTCCCAAGGCTAAGAGATTATCGTGTTGATCTCAAAGTGTGAATCAATTAAGCTCTCACCACATTTGCAATCAATAAACAGCAAAGCCACTGACAGGCTTTTGCCTCAATCCTTCTTCCATTGTCAAAATGTCCTCTAAAGCACCTAAGTTCAAACTCCTGTAGAGACAGCCAAACAAAATGACGATTCCATGCATGTCTATATTGATGGGTGCTAAGCAAGGGGACTTGGGGAAACCAGGGGTAACAATAGAAAAGGGGTTTTCAAGAATCAGAGATGGATTTGTGTCATGATTGTCAATGATCTATTCTCTTGCCCTCTCAGTCAGACAGTGAAGCCCAATTTGTATTCCTGTTCCTTTTTTGTAACTGTCAGGGAGACAGACGTGTGTCCATGTCTGCTGCTGGGGCAGTCAATGAGCCATTGATTTGGAGAACCGTGCTGATGTCTGAGATGCCTATGTGATGGATGGGCCCCATCTTAAACAGAGGGTAGGAAAAAAAACAATAATAAAGAAAACAAGTAAAAGTATGAGATATGGTAGTTTTAAAACTTAAAAAAAAAAATTGCCCACACAGCCCTTTCATACTAAGTGCTTCATACCCATGTTTTTCTTTGATGGGCCTTTGTTTTTTATCTCTCTGTCTAATACATATATTGCAGATCCTTTGCCCATTACTTATTCAAAAAGGTCTGTTTTCATTTTTGATGATTTCAAACAAATTTCACATCAAAGCTGGTCATTTGAGCGTGGAACAAAAGCAAAGTGACAGAATGTGTATGTGCGTGCATATCTGTGTGTGTGTGTGTCACGCAAATGCTACTTAATAATCCATTGTTGCGTCCTTTCATTATGGTCTGCTACTGGAAAGCTTTCACTTGACAAGCCTTATTTAATTCCTTTCTTTACAATACTTTATGTGATTTTCCTGCACCATAGAAAAAAATAAATAAAGTTAGAATTTCTGCACTACGCCATACAGTATCATCAAAGACAACATACCTGTCTGTTATGCATGTTTTTCTTATATATATATATATTGATGTCGGCAGCAGTGTGCTCATATTCAACATAAACTATGCACACATGCAGGCAGCAGAGTGAGTTGATAGTGCTGCTACTTTCTCAGTTTGTGTTTGCTAAAGGGAGTATTTTTGTCAGTTTTTGAAAAAATAAAGAAAAATCCACAATAATGCAAAGAGTGAAGCAGACGCCAAAATGAAGCCAGTTGACACATACACAGCACAAAAATAAGACTTGTTAGTTCAATAGAGGGTGTGAGCAAACTCTCATTATTGCATTCAATCATTGTGTATTCTGTCTAAAAAAAAAAAAAACAACAAAAAAAATCCACATTTAACAATGTTAGTGGGAAAATGAACAAATGATCTGCTTTGTGAGGATAGGCTCATTGTGCCAGTTGTTTGTGTGGTGGGCTGGTCCGACTGGACGGGATGAAAGAAACTGATGGAGCAAAGCAAAAAAAAAAAAGAGATGCATGAAGACATGCATATACACATGCAACTTACACAACACTCAGTCACAATTAATTCAGTGCAGTGAGACAATGGGAAGAAAAGTAAATGTGCACACAAACTCTCTTGTCTTGATGTATTTAATAATTCACAGCAGCTTTTTATTGATGTGGAAGATAAACAAACAGACTGCAGAGGTTATTGGCTTTGATGGTATCTCAGGTATCATTACACAACATGTTTGGCTCATACAGCCAGTAGCAGTCTTCTTTCTTTTGTTATAGTCGTATTGGTTTCTTATAATCATGACTTAATATTTGTTTTCATTGAGGGGCAATAATTACCTCTGATAAGGAGGATATGTTTTTGGGTTGTTTGTGCGCCTGTGCATCCATCTATTTGTTGGTAACATTATTTATTTATACCATTTTTTGTTTTTTTTAACAAGAAACTGTTACTATTTCACCAGAAGAGGGCAACAGTGTTCACTCTCCCGCTTCTGTACTTCTGAAACTTTATTTGTTGAACCATTTGGGCAAAAGATTCATCATTGAAGTATTTTAGCCACTTCACAGGATGGGATCATGTCAAAAAAAAGCTTGAAAATCCCTAATACAATTTACAATTGTTACTTTACTCATTTATTTATGTATTTCTTATTTTCTACTGTTATAATTCCTTAAAATTTTTTATTAAAAGATTAGAAGATGGGATCGTGTCTGAAAAACAGGCCTGAAAGTACCGTATTTTCTGAACTATAAGCTGCTACTTTTTTCCGACGTTTTGGCACGAAGCTTTTTACAAGCTAGCATGCTCCGTGCCACCGATACATTTAGCCTCGTCACATCAGACCCAGTCAGAGTGGACCACGTGAAACTGTTGAAATCAATTCAATAGCGGCTTATAGACAGGTGCGCTCAATAGTCCAGAAAATACGGTACTTATTTTTTACAGTTGGTGAATGTTTTCAGAAGGCAGTGCTACTATTTCACCACAAGAGGGCAACAGTGTTCAGTCTGTAGCATCAGTACAGCTGGATTATGCCTTGGTGGAGGTCTGTGCTCTCTGGGTGCTTCCCAGTTTAAACAATTTATTTGTAGTCGCTCCATTTGTTGAACCATTTGGAAAAGAGTCTCATCAGTCAAGTAATTTAGGACCAACACATTTACTCTATCCTAACCTCTTCTTCTATTTTCAGTCATTTACTTTCTCTGTGAGGGCATCAGGCTGACAATTCACACATATTACCGGCCCGGCTATCTGCGCTGAGAGCATTGCAGTTAAGGCCAAAGATCTATCTGAGCCCCAGGTGAATATAGGTTAAGTAGGTGAATACAGACTGGGGCTGGCTGTGAAAGCTGCCATTTGATAAAATTATCCTTAAATGTGCTGTAATGATGTAAAATGATGGGTTAACACTCCAGATCCCTCCTCATCACCCTGTGCTATCCACATTAGTCTAAGTGCCTTGATCATCCATGTGCAAACCCTGTGGGAGAATAGGGTGGGAGGTGTTGTTGGTGAAGGTGTGGTGGCACACTCCTTGCATCATATGAAACCCCCATTTCATGGCTGACTAACCTGATGGAACGTAATAGGGGGGGCCAGGGAAATGAAGTGACATGGCCAATAACTTTCATTATGTGTCTGTAACCTTGTCCCATTCGCTAATTAATTTTCCACTGGCAATCATACGCCACAATGTGTTGAACCACAGAGAAACACCCCAGGTAATCTCTTTTACTGGCTTTGGCTATGACATTGGCGGTACTGTGAGGAAAAAGCAGACAAGCAAATATTGCTGATACTCCAGCCTTAGGTGAGGTTTACTGGTGGAGACCAATATATCTGTTTGCTTTTGCAGAGTCAGATTTGTCTATCCCTTCCTCAGCTCCTTTTTATAGATCATAGCCTCTTGCCAGATGCAATCTGTCTTTCTTTCTCTCTCCCACATAGCTGTGAGCTGAGAGATGTTTCCTTTTGTTAGTTCTGCATTTCTTACTTCTACCATGTTGTGTGGGATACATGTATAAGATATTAGGTCTCCAACTATTGATCCAAATGCATTTTTGGCAGGTCAATATATCAATAGTCTCAAGGCTTAAAATGCTTATTTAGCTTTTCTCCTCTTGTTCGTGACGGAAACCTATTTAATGGGGATAAATAACAACTAGGGGTCATGGAAAAACCAGAAGTTCGTAATATTTTGTTCACACAGTGAGCACCAAAGTGTACAACAGCAGAACTAATCAATTAGCTTCCTTTATTTAATGATGCTGTGGGTTTATGCAAACCAGTTGCAATGAGAAGAATCAGCAGAATGAATAATAGATCACAAGACTTAATCTGAAAATGGGGTAACAGAACAGAAAGCTCCCTATCAGTTCTTATCTTCATATTACTGCTGGTAGCAAACAGGAGGCTGTTAAGTGCTCGGCTGTTCAGTGTTTAAGCTGGAATTTCTGCAGCCTATTATGGCTTTATTGTATTTCTTATGTCATTATAGCTGCTTTTTTTTTTCCTTTCTTTCTTGAAAACACAATTAAACCTGGGACTGTAACTCTTGTATTGTGCCTGCCAAACTATTCCAACAACAACAGAATCAGCCTCATTTAAAAAAGCCCATGGGGGTCCACAGAACAAGGAGGACAGGATTTTAGCACCACCTAGTGGCAGCCATCGAAACAATACATTGTTTGTGGATTAGGTGGAAAATGCATCCTCTAAAGATTTTACTCATAATCATGTGAAGCAAAGGAGCTAGTTCCACACACATACATCCCCTGCTGTCAGCTCTGAATATGCACAGGGAGGTAATGATATCTTTACTCTAAAGACCACCATCACAAGCAGTAAGGGGACTTTGGCAGCGCTGAGGAAAGAGGAGTATCTTCCTTGCCATTGCCATTTGTTACTTTCAGAGGCATTAGGGGAACAGCACAATGGCTCATAAGCCAAATGGCGTGGTATGAAACTGTCATTAGAGAAATGATAGCAAGAAAAGCCAATGGGCAATGGAAATGATAACAGAAAACAATATCCTCTCATAGTTGCTTGATGTGTATTATATTTCTCCAGGGTATATCATCAAACTAGAAATGTTGCACTCTTAATAATGTCTTATTTTTCTTTCAATTATATTTTCATACAGTCCTAATGATGATTTTTTTTCTTCTAAAGCAAACAAAACTAATCCAATGTCATTACTAATGGTTAAGACCTGCTACAGTACACGTTCATCCTAATCAGATGACTTCTAATCAAGTGCCATTTCTCATGCACATGCACCAACAAACAGGCAATTCTTTTATCTCAGCCTCGTGTTTTGTATTTCGTCGCTAGCAATACAACAGGCTAATGACAGCAGTGCCACAGTGGGAAGGAACTTCTGAGGTATTCCACTTCATCTCTGACATTTGATTAGTGCTGTGAATGGATGCAAAGGGCAAAAGGAGCCACATCCAAACACCACCTACCCCTGGACAGTGCATGCAACTGAAGACACTGGCGAAAAAGAAAGAGACTCCTTAACTATGGCGTTTCATTTTGGCATTAGGGCTCAGCATACCACAGAGACCAGAGAGCACAGTGATGATGAAAAAGAATGTCCTAGATTTTCAGAGAAAGAAAGGGGCTGGGCATGGGGAAAAGAGATTAAAGGATATGTTTTGACAGTGGCCTGTTTCAGACAAAGTCCCGCATTGCATTCATGGTCTACACTCTTTCTTCCTTTTACCATTTCAGATTCAGATATGGATCAGGGTCTAAGTCATACTGTTTCAAATTTAATTTGAGTGAAAAAAAAATACTGAAAAGTATCCACATGCATCTTTTTAAGTAATTCCAACTCAACCTTTATTGAATAAATTTAAGGTAACTTTTATAATTCAACAAATTCAATTAATTTAGTACAACCTCTTACTTACTTGACTTCTTACGTGTTAAGTTAAACCAACTTAATTTAAAATCTAAAGTTTTGATAGTATTAAGTGATCAAATCCTGATTGTAATTGTGATTTTACTTCTATTCCACTTTTAAAAAAACAAAAAAAAAATCAGCCATGAATATTTTTTTGAGTGTCATTAACTTATTTTATTTAAGTCTGAGTAAATAGAATATTTCTGTTGATGATTACCGTATTTTCCGGACTATTGAGAGCACCTGTCTATACACCGCTATTGAATTTATTTGGACAGTTTCATGTGGTCTGATGTGACGAGGCTAAATGTATCGGCGGCACGGAGCTTGCTAGCTTGTAAAAAGCTAACGAGCTGCCGATACATGAGCCACACCGGTGTTTAAGTTCAAAGTGTCTGAAAAAAGTAGTGGCTTATAGTCCGGAAAATACGGTAAATTGTATATTATAGCTTAAAACCAATCTCAACTTACAGTTTTTTGGCCATAAACAATTTGTATTGGATCATCTGTGTGAAAAACAAATCCACCCACTTGCAACAATACTTTTACAAATAAATAAATACAGACCCAGATGAATGTTGACAACAACTTACAGTGTGTTTCAGAGCTACAAATAAACGTCATTATTCGCAGGCTTTTAGCAGGAGGTTGCCCTTCAACAAGATAACACAAAACAACAACAGAGTCAACATATTATTGTGGATTTTTAAGGACCAATCATCTGACCTGAATCCAGTGCACCTGCTCAATTAACTAACTTTAACCTCACATGAAAATAACTTTGAAGCGCGGCAAGGCTAAACATCAACACACATCCTGGACATCTTTAGTAAACTACATTTGTTATGAGATTAGCTATGAACAGCTCTCATGCAGCAGACTTTAAATCAGAAAGAGGCACAACGGCTGCTCCTGTAATACAAAACATAGAAAGGATTCCTCTGAGGACCCTATAGCTAAAAGTCCATCACCTTCATGATCACCGAATTAGTCTAAAACAAGCAGTAATTTAAATTTTAGCGATTTGTGAAAGTTATTGCTTGCACAGTTGGTATCTGTGCAAAGTAAAAAATAACTCACTCACTCAGGAATTAAATCTTGGCAAAACAAACCTGCTCTTATTCAACTTTTAAAAGATGCACAGTTGATATTTAAGTAGCACTAACTTTTCTTTTGGTAAGTGAAAACAAAAACTCCCTTAAAAAACTGGATATAAGTTAAAACTGTTTTTTTCTTATGACCAACTTTTTACCTTTACCAATGAGATTTTCTCCCACATTGATTTGTTGTCTGTTGGTCAGTCTTTTGGGGAAGATCAGAAATTTGTATCCTGTCTGAAAAAATCCCCCAAAATCCAGGCGAATGTTTTTTCAAGACAGTGTTTCTGTTTCACCACAAGAGAGCAACTGTATTCAGTCTATCGCATCAGTACAGCTGGATTATGCCTTAGAGGAGGTTTGTACTATTGAGTTTTGATGCAGTATCAACAATCATTTTTTTACAATATAAATGTATGTTAAGCTTTACACTCAAGCCCCATGAATCATTTCTAAGAGTGTAGCTATCCACCGAATATAGCCGTCAGTCTCTTTGCTTCCCCTCTGCCATTACGGCGCCCTTCTGTCAATCCAACCTTATCCAGAACAAACACAATCCCCTCGATCTGTCAACGAAAACCTGTCACGATTGTTTTTGTCGGTGACCCCCCACCTTCACAGCACTGACACACATAATAATCAAACGCACATGCTGCCATTCATAAATCATCTCTGCAACTAAATGTCTGTAATCTGTTTTTCCAAGGGTATCCACTCTCTTTCGTCTCCACTGCTTCGTTGTCAGTGAGGTATGCCTCTCGCTCACTGTAATAATAAGGCTTTCAAAAGCTGGTGGTACCAGCCTTGCTATTTATTACGGCCTGCCTCATGGTTTCACAGAGATCACGTGTTGATGCCAGGTGAGCCACGGAGAGAAAGAGGGGAAGAAGTGCAGGAGGACAAATGGTGAGATAGATGGCGAGGGCTGTGCCTCTGCTAGGCAAACAAAGCCTTGACGATTTGAAGGTTGTCATGTGTCACGCTGTCCATGGGCCCCTCCACACACGGCTGTCTTTGCACAAGCCTCTCTACGTTATGAATGGCTATCATGGATAGAAAATGTCAATCAAAGCAGTATACAGAGACTCAAGGCTGGAGTGAATACAAGCACAGAGGGAGGACATTGTATTTCATTTTGAACGACCTCATCATTAGCAGGAAATAATGATTGTTTCCTTTGTATCGTATCTTTTCCTCCTCCTTTGAATTCCCCTTTTTTTATCCTCTGGATTTTGGCTCATTTTCTGTCTTCTTCTGTCTCTTTTTGTGTTTATTTGTCCCAAAGGAGGTCGTGGAAATGTGAGTGCGCCTCAGGCCGGAAAGAAGGTCAGAGACAACAGCAGCAAGGCTCCTGTATAATTGTACTTCTAATGTTCTCACAGTTTCTACTCACACAAACCGAGAGTGAGCAGTGGTGCACAAAGTACTCAACTTCAGTACTTGAGTCAAAGTACTGATACTCATGGTCAAATCTTACTCAACTACAAATAAAAGTTATTGTTCAAAATGTTACGCAAGTTAAAGTGCTGAAGTACTTACCTTTAAAAATACCTAAATAGTCAAAAGTACAAAGCAAAAGGACATTTTCTAATATCAGTACATTGCTGTATTGTTCTCAGTGCCCAAGTCAATCCCCGACTAGTGTATGCTTCCTGTTAATGTGGTATTTTAAGCTGAAAGTGCTTCGATGAAAAGAAAACTCCTTCCTGCAGAGTGTGCATAATACTGTTCGGTCTTGTTTTTTTTGTTTTCAAATTTCCCATCAAGAGGCTAACATGCTATATAGCATTTATAAAAAAACGTAAACCGACAAAACCGTGCTGTTTCCTGTCCTCCCTCTTTATTGTTCGGTTCGCTGTCGGTCACTTCCTGCCGATTTGCGCATGAGCGACGGTAACTCTACCTGGACAAACTGTCTGAAACGCATTGCCAGCATAGACTGTATATAAAGCGAATGTAAAAGTTTCCAAAAAAACAAATACTCAAGTAAAGTACAAATACTGAAAAAATGTACTTAAGTACAGTACTCAAGTAAACG
>OOFC01010918.1:0-11883 GCA_900323345.1 Pseudochromis fuscus
GGAATGTGTGTGTGTGTGTGTGTGTGTGTGTGTGTGTGTGTGTGTGTGTGTGTGTGTGTGTGTGGGAGAGAAAGAGTGAGAGATAAAGAGAGAGAAAAACACTTCCCTATCAGTGATCTCAGATGTGTCACTTGCTATGTCGGGGAAGGATGGAAACACAGAGTGCCTCAGGACATAGTAACAAACTCCCTTGTGCCACCAGCCCCCCCGACACAATTACCCACTCATGTCTAATTGGCATTTGAGGCTTCTCTGCTTGATCGACCATGGCCACATCAGCATGAAGTGGCAGTGCAGTGCTTGCCAAACTGCGACTTAACTGGTATCACGCTTTGTTACTCTTGTAGCTACTTACATAATTTGTTGATGTAAATTTACTCTGCCTAATTAACATCGTCAGCCTCTCATTTAATGTGAACAGACGTGGGATGCAGTCGGGCCCTGGTACTACTGTCCGTTTTGCTGATTTCTGAGCAGCAGTGCGTAGGCCTGTCTGCAGGCTGCAGTGCAGGAATCTCTGCAACTTGGCTGAACAAATCCATTACTAAGTACACACACAACTCAGTCTTGACATGTGGAGCTGCGAGGAGGGAGGGTGGGCAGGAAACAAACTTTCCAGAAGTGTGGTGAATTAAAAAATTAAGTTCATCTCAGTTGCTGGTTGATTGGAACTGAGCACTTAACTTGAGAGTGGTTTACACAGTCATACACAGACACAAATCTGACTGACAGGCCTTGCTGCGGAGAGGAGCTCTGTGATATTTGAGATGACTGCTCAACAGACAAATAATCATACTCACAATTAGAGCCCCTTTCTCTGCTTTATGGTCTCCACAATACTTAATGGCCTGTTTCCACAGAGCTGTCTGTGGATGTCTGCACAGTGATCATTATCCACCGAGATCTCCCGTGTTAATAAATGACAAATGTCTAGAATATTGATTTGTTAACCTTCATAGTGGCGCCATTCAGTGCACACTGCAGAATGATTTGAATTTAACAAATGTAGGGGAATGTGTGTAGTGTGGTGTTTTTTTAACCACTTGTAAAGCATGATTTTAAGTTTTGTCAAGAATTGCCTTTATTGCTATTTCAGACCTAGTCAGAGCAGAGATACTAGATAAAATTGCTTATTGTAATTTTGTGGTTGATGCTTAAACAAGAGCTGCAGCTGAGTAGAACTGTCCTGATATGTTGGAAGCCACCAGCTCATTCATCCAGTCAGGATATGAGATCAGACTGGTGGGTTGTGATGGTGGCAGGGTCAGTGAGCATCTCATTCACATACACCGCCCCCCACCCCAACCCCTCCCATCACTGCTCACCCATTTGCTTCTCTACCGCACTGCAGGGTAATCAGGACAGCGACACTTTATGAGAGAGGGGACGACAAAAGGATTTACACACAAAGCCTGACAGAGTGTGTCTCATTTGCCTCCAGAGTTTGAACCTGAGTGCACAGGCACTAAAGTTAAAGGGAATTTAGTTTGAGTACATTAAATTTGGCATGATTGTTTACATTCATTTGCATTAGATGATTCAGTTGTTGATGCACTTATTATTTTTTGTTCATTTGCTCTCCAGTGAGCATTTCAGACAAATGCAATTTTTCTAACTCTTACTTTCTTGGCTACATGGCTTTTTATAATTTTAATTAATTTCAAACAATAGCGATGAATTCAAGAGTTTTAACTTTCAGTTTTCTACTGTTAATTCAACATATTGATTGACCTGAAAATACCTCCACCGTGTTACCCCACTCAACCCTGAAGACAACAAACTCTGTGACACGTTTCTTTCCAAACACACTGATTTTAATTTTGACTGTGTGCAATCAGCTTAGTGCTAAGTAAAGGTTGAGGATATGTGTTAGGACATTGGTGGCAATCTGGAAGAGTGAGTCTGAAATTAGAGGTGAAAGTATTAAAATATTGATAACACCTCTCTGTGTCCATTGCTAGCCTATTCATTATTCATTCTAGCTTGAAGGTAGCATGCAAGATGACCCCTTTTCATACAGGCCTTTGCCTGCTAATTCCTATTCCCATAAGTTTTGATTCTACGTGGCTTCTCTGACATTGCTGCTATAAAATACATCATCTAGTTTTGTTTACATTTTTTTGTATTTTCTTTGAAATAAGACTTTAATGTACCCTAGTGTGTTTGAGGCTCTTTGCTTATATTAAAATAGTTTGTGTGCAGTGTCCCTCTGATGAGCACCACAGGGTCCAATAAAGTGTTGTTTTTATGTTTTTTATGTGTGACTGTTTTAAGGGACAAAGACTAAATATGTTTCCTACTATTGTCAAGGTTCAGTAATCGCTTTTATAAAGAATATATTTTTAATGAGTTGACACCACCAATAGACAGGACAAACACTTGGGGTGTTTGTCGGTATCACTGGGGTATCATTTTAACATTCAAAGCACTGACGGGTGTTTTTTTTTAAGTGCTCATAGTATCAACATATTTTATTTTGTAGTCATTTAACTCTATTTATGCTGGCTGAGCTGTTTTTTTTAAGTAAAAATCTATGATAGTGTATCAAAGATACATGTTGACTTATCCATACACAGAATTGATTCATATATCCAGCATCTCAGTTGATTCATATTTCATAGGGGGCGTATTTGCCAGTGCTTTTTTGAAGATCTCTGCAGGGCTTCTGCACGGACTTTGCTCAGTAATAAATAGGAATCCCCTTGAGGGTACGGCTCATAGGTGCTGTTTATGTTGACCAATGGGACCACAGCCTGGAAACCGGAGGAGTAGCGCTGCTGGGATTGAGACAGGTGGGTTCTGGGCTTCAAAGACCAAAAGATAATCTTGTGAAAAAATTTAAAGCCAGGCTCTAAAATGTGCTGAACATCTACAAGCTTCTGCTCACAAAGACACAAGGCTCATCATGTGGTTTGAGCCAGCCCAGGAATGCTTTGATGCTGCTGATCTCCCAACTTTTGTTAGTTTATTTGACTGAGTTTTTATGTATAATATGTATTCCAAATGCCAGCTCCTCTTTATAGAACTTAAAGGAAATCCTGTAGAAATAACCTTGGAGTTGAGGGCTTGTGCTAAAGCATCAGTTGATTCAAAGGCTCAGCTGCAAAGTCGTCCATAACACAGAGGGAGAAGTGCCAGGTCAATCGCTGGATAAATTCTAGCAAAAATGGTACCACATAAGCACAGAGAAGATTTTTTTTTTATCAACTTGATATCTTTTTAATTGTCTGAGCAGAATGATAATATACTGACAGACTCATTGTGTTTCAAAATTATTTGATGACCAAAACAAACTTTTGATGAGAGTGGATTAAATTGGGCTTTTTGACACTGATATCAAACGTGTATTTAAAAAAGATGAAGTAATCAGGATGTCGTTAATGTTTAAAGTGTATTTTTCCTAGTTTAGGACTTCCTCTGATACAACAAACACACAGATGTGTATACAGTATTTAATGATTAATATGTGTTGGAAAATGTGTTATGGGATTTTGAATACTTTGTATATGTCTCTCTGTGTGACTTCCCAAGGAGGGTGAATTAACCCATACGTTATGATTTAAAAATGATTTTGTATAGAAGTGAGAAGAAGAGGGGGCTCTCCTGTGGCTGATGATTATCTTGGGGCACTCAGTAAAAGCTGCTGTTTGAGACTTGCACCATTCACCATTTCTGACCCTCTTTCTTTTTGCAGTCATCAGATGAACATTTGAATATTTGTGTATTTGAACTGAAGCTGTGGACATCCTATTGGTGCAGGTTCAGCGCAGGTTTTTTTCTCCATTATATTCACATTTTTTTGTAATATCAGCAATATTAAAAAGTGCAGCAATTTCTACAAAGTGATTTTCTCATTTGCATTATCAATTAAAGCCTGTTCATAAAGCGTGAGGGTGCTGGTAACAAAGTTTTTATATCATGGAAATGTTTTTGATTTTATTAATGTAAACTCTGTGGGCTGAGGTTCACTGTATTCTTCCCATGATCTCCAGCCATCTACACCCACTTGATGATGTGAATAATTAGCTCTCCTCTGCTTGGCAAGCAACATCTTCCTTTGTTTTAAAGTGGACTATCTGAAGTGGTCTTTTAAATGGGACCAGAATAACACATCTTGGACGTAAAGTAATGAAGGAAATGGCCTCCAAGGTTCCATCTTAGTTCATAAAGCAGGTTTTTTTGTGGAGAGTGATTGTGTTTCTTTTGCCTGCAGAGGGGGATGTTGTCCTGGACATGAGCTCATGTCCTGTGTTTTAGTCAGCAGCACGCTCTCTACCTGCACTGCTTTCCCCCGCATATCTGCTTAATGTTTTTGTATGCAAGTCTAAAGCATTTCGATATATTATGAAAACCTGTGTGTCTTGGTATTTTGATGCTGCTCTTTCTCTAAGTTGACACATTCACAGCATACTAAAACGCTGCGGCTCTTTCACTTGTGTCTGTGTTCACTTAATTGTATGGGTCTTGCTACAGTATGTATCTGCATGTGAAATTTGCTCTGCAGCCACATAGACAAATTATCCTCTAAAATTTAATGTTATTTTGTAATTTATCAGACTATTAAACTAAGCTTTGAAAAAAAAGAGATTGAACAGATTTGATTTGGTCTAAAATAGTGCAGGTAAAAAGCCACTCAGCATAGTGTTGTATGAAAACAGTCCATAAATATGAGAAATAGTTGAGGTTGAAGAAGAGGCTACAGAGGTGGGAGATGAGATAGCGGTGGTTCAGATGGCCCCCCTCCCGGTGCCGGCCGTCAGAGGGAACGAAGTAGCCATTTTGTGGCGAGTGCGGTGGTGCGGTAGAGATGAGATGGTTAACACCCTTCTGCAGTATAGCCACCCTCCTTTCTCTCCCTCTAATTTTCTCTCTCTCCCTCTTTCTTTCCCTTGCTCTTCGCTCAGTCGACTATGAAGACACTTCATCTTCCCTGACAGTATGACCACTGCTGCATGTTCTGATGCGTTCAGCATACCTTCATTGCATCATAAATAAATCAGAGAAATGACTTTTTCTTTCTCTTTCTCTCACATGTTCCTTTATCTCTCCCTCTACTCAGCCTGTTATCTCCAGGAGTCGCTGGCAAACGGGAAATGGTGTGCTGGTGGATTTCCTGTGTGCCTTCCCTTTTTTCGCTGCTCTTAGTGCATGTGCAGGATCATCACCCTCCAATCCCCTTTTACATTATCTCAAAGGAAAGAAATTATTTTTGCTCCGTAATGATATTCAGTTCTTGTTATGACATTATCTGCTTTAATTTTAATTTAAATGTCATGGATGTGAGGAGTTTTCTTAATTAATGTGTGCACAGAAGATGCAAAATACAAACTCGTATAATAGAAACAAAGTAGTGTCATTTTTCTCTTTTCGAAAGGGGGTTTGGGGTTGCATTGTGTCATAGGCACCATACAAATAAACTTGACATGCTTTGTTATTCATCAAAACCATAAAAACACACACCGACCAACACGCACATGTGTGCATTTGTGGGACACTAGATTACATGAGCAGGCGGGGTAGGGATGGGTGGATGGAGGAGAAGGGGGCTGTGGAGAAAGATTGTCAAGAACCACTCCCTCCCTTCTTCCCCCCCTACTGACTCCCAGTTACCCAGTCCCTCCACCCCTTCCTGTAATCTCCACTCCTCCACGGGTAGTCTCAAACCTTGTGTTCGTCCACCACCAACCAATTACCTGGCAACCCTGCCCTTATCCCCAGCACAGGCGTGATGCTGCTGCATGATGGGGTTTTTGTATATTGAATTCCATCTCCTGGTGAGATAAAGGGTGTAGGAACAGGGCTCTGCCGCTGTGCTAGATAAGTGTTTCTCACAAACCGTTCCTCACTGCTTCTTCTGACACTGATTGTGGAGAAAAGAGACATTGGGGATGGCAGGGGGGAAAAGGCGTAGGGGTGGAGGGTTGTTGCAGCGAGATGGGACCCAATTTCAGTATGATTTTCCTCTTGTTTTTAATTTGTTACAAAGCAGCTCACAGAGTGAAGTTGGATCCAGCTCCTAAACCCTTTCCTGTTTCATGCTTGCAAAGTCTACGTGTCACTGTTGAGATCAATATTCAAATAGCAAGAGAATATTTTCTCTGGCAACTCTTCTTCTCATTGTAGACTTACCAAACACCAGATATTACTCTGTGGATCGATAGTTTATCTTCATTTAGGATGGCTATTCAATCTGCAGAGGTGACAGTTATGGGTTGAGCAGCTCTGTGGAGTATCAGCTTTTATTCAGGTTCATCCCTTCCCTCTCAGTCCTATTTGTAAGCTGTCCTGAGAAGTGTCCCTTGGTACCTATGGCCTGAGCCAGGCCCATCTATCTGTCTTTGTCTGGCCCACTGCAGGGAACCACACACTCATTGGTTGTCCTGGGGAACAATGTAAGTGATGGACCACCATTCATACATCAAACCTGCAAGGCGTTTGACAGTGCAAGACAGAAACATTGAAAATAATGACCAGAGCAATATGTATCAGAGGTTAAAAATAGAGTGCTGCAGAGAAGTGCTGGCAAAGTTGAAGCAGAGAGCTTTTCTGTGTGACCCACCCAACCCTGGCCCTCCCACTGTTTTGGAGGTTAATGGAAGCTGCCTTGAGCGCAGAAGAAAAGATGTTTCCAGTTAGCTAGAATGAGTGATATTCAACTGCTTGGACACTAATATGCTTCAATTGAATTTCTCCCTTTGTCAGAGGGGAGTCTGTCCTGTCGTGGACCCTCCCTCACAGCTGTGCCCTTGCCTCTCTCCACTCAACCAGCACTGAGCCAAGCTCCAAAGGTCAAGTGTGAGGGGTCAAGTTTAACCTGAAACCAGACGGAGTGAAGGTGGGAGGGGGGTGGTGGAGAGAGGCTGGGGTCACTACCGTGCAGCGTATTGCTCAGCACCAGTCTGCATGTTTGTATTTGTCAGCTTCACCTCTTACTGTATGTGCGATTGCATGTATGTCCGGAGATTTGTTCCTATGTGGATAAGCCTGTTACAATAACAGCTCATCGAGGACACATTGCACAACACATCCTCAGATGGTTTCCCAATGCTAAATAACTCTGACCATGTTTTACAATCTGTGCTCATAAAGCAGTGTATGCTCCTCTGTAGCTTTATGGCAGCAATCTTTATTCTGTCACAGATGAAACCAAATGGGAGCCATGCAGGAAGTAAAATCTAATCACATTGGTTAACTGAGATGTATTTGGGATACATTGTGTTTCTACGTGTGAGCTGCAATCTGTCTCATCTGTGTGTGGACATGTGGTTTTTTTGGATGCATAGTATTAGATCTGAGCAGGGCCTGTGTACAAGGCTATCATATTGCTTTCACATGTCAGGAACTTAATAGAGAGTTTCTATTGCCCTCCTGTTTTAGTTTTGTAAATTGCTTGTGGATCTTGAATCTGTTCATGTACATAAACATCTGTATCTCTCTCTCACTCACTTTCTCTCCGACACACACTCACAGCGTGAGTCAGCCCACACCTGGAACAGATAAAGAGTCTTTCATGTTTGCAGGGCTATCCCGAGGTCAGCGAGTGCTGGTGTTGAGAGCTAGTTTTACTGGGAGTGAGTGAAGCTGGAGAAGAAATGAAAAGAAACCATATATATCCAGGTGTTGCAGAGTCGAGAAACTTTTATTAGTTGCAATTCGTTCCTTGATTCCTTCTTCCACTATGTAGAGATAGCCCCTTGGCATCATACCTTGCTTGTCTATCGCATAGTTATTTTTGAGCAAGAAAAATGTAGTTTGTGTGGAGTGGTCTGAACGGTCAACAGTCCAGTACCTAAATTAATTTGCATGTTTTTGTTGAATATTATTTCCTGAATTGAAGCTTAACTATGTTTCTAACAGAACTCTAAATTAAACTGTAGATTTAGCGTACAGCAGCGCTACTGTAATGTCTTTCAAATCCAGCCATGGTGTTTTATCTTCTCCCTCGCTTTCCTGTCTTTCTTGTCCCTCCGCTGCCAGTAGCAAACGTAAAATGCCATATAAATAAGCTTAGAAAATATTTCCTATAGACCCGTTTTCCTCTGAATATCACAGCAGTAGGTATATACATTTCTTCTGTGCTGGGGGAAAACCTGTGTTTATATAGTTGTGTGCGTGCACGCTCTAATGTGTGTGACGGAAATGACTGAATAGAGCTCTCCATGTCCAGCTTCTCACAGTAGTGGAGTGTGAGAGTGGGCCGTGACACCCGTATCCCTGTAAAGTTTCCGGTGCAGGTGTAATTCCCTGTAAAACGCCCTATAATTTACTGCCCTTTGGGAGCACACTGTCTCAGGGTGTGAAAATCAATAGGATGGCGGAGAGGGATTGGGCACGGTGTCTATGCTCAGCCACACTATGGCAGCAGTTAGGGTAATTCTGTAATGGCAGGGGATGAGGTTCAACCTATCTAACGCTCTATCTGAAGCAGATAAATGTTTTACAACACCATCGTTTAACCCTTCCTACCCACTCCGCCCTGCCCCCAACTTCTCTGAAGCCTCTACCCAGGGACTGCGCCTGGAGCCGAGGTGCAGACTGCGGTGATGGTGATAGTATTTTAGCGTATGTATTTGTGCGTGCGGGGTTTACCCCCTCGCCTCCCTGGGTGTGCATTCCAGCTCTTAATGCTCTATAACCTTGTAAAGATAGCCCGGGGCATTTTAGCATATATCCTATCTTCAAAACCCCCAAGTTGTTTCAGAGGGTAGCCATGTGGAAAACATGCATTGAATCTTACAAGATGCCGCATGTATAATGTAGCAAAGAGCAGATCATATAAACCACTGAATAATATAACCCTAATATGGTGCACCTCTGAGCATGCAGAGTGGGTCATTTTACTCTAAACCAATGAGCCTGATAAGTGTAATCACAGAAGATGTGAGCTAATGAGGAAGTAGTGGGATGATGGAGAATAACTTCAGATATCAATCAGACGATAGCACCATTGGCTACACTTTGTTTCTAAAAAAAGAAGAAGTGAAGCCTTTGTGTGAATGGGAGCCAGCGTTAGTGTGATGGTGAGGAAATGGCTGAAGAGGGAGATCCCATGCGGACTCGCAGCCCGGTCTGCATGACGTGTCTCAGCTTCGGCAGGGGCAAGCAATTCATTCTGTCAGAACAGAGCAGAGAGATCTCATTGTGCCTGCCTGGATTGGCACCAACAGCAATCACTTGTTTCTGATTTATTAGATAGCCAAGGAAATTAATTTTGTTCCAAAATGCATGGTCGGAAATTAGATGGTGAAATTGTGTGAAAGAATCAGTGATTGTTTTCCCCCCTGTTATCCCTCCGGAGGTACTGATAACTGCTGATCTCTGTGACACCATTAATGAAAAACTTATTCAGATTCAGGAGGAAAAAAAAAAAATGTCTTCAGCGATTTTGTAATTAACTTGGCTATCTCTCCAGCCCTTAACGTGATTTGAACCACCCATTAACATTCCCCCCAAAAGCTGACCGCTAGCAACTGAGGTCACGACTAGCTGTGGACCTTAGGAAGCTCTGCTCTCCTTTTTACTTCCTGTTCACATGTCGGGAGATCCGGTCCCTCATAGAGGAAGAAGTGATATGCACAAATGTGTCAGTGATCTGGAGTGATTTGATATATGATTCACACTCTTTGCTTTGGGGTAACATGTAGTTGATGATATCAACATGCAGCAGTAACTAAAACAGTCTCGAGAATTAATACTCACAGAGGTTCACATGATATCCTGCTTGGTTGAACCTCTGCATTGTGTTTTTTAGTAATAGTTTCACATTATTTGCCACTGTTGTCACACTTAATCATAGCATGTCCATAGATAGTTACATTCATTATCTGCCACACAGTGCGTCGGTGGCTAATCGCTAATGAAATATCAGCGTGACACGATTGACTGTGGACAATACCCGTCTTAACCTTTTTGTCAAGGCTGCGCAAAATGAGCCATGTTCACACTGAAGTTAGACTTAAAAACAGCTAGTTAGTGATGATTATGTTTCACAGGGATGTATTTCTGTGAAACATGTTCAAAGTCATGGCCTTCTTAGCACTTCACATTATTTACTTTGTAGCGTTTGCACATGAAATGCGTTTGTATTGCGTCTGGCCTTTATTTGTCGTACGCCGTAGCCTTTATGACAATGTGTTTTTGGTCCGGGGTGAAAGGTCAGGTATATTTTTATTGAAGGAAGTGAATGTAGAGACCGTCCTGACTATAAGCTAGCTGGGCGTAACAGTATATCCCCATTCTCACCTGTCTCTTTAGTACTTAGGGAGGTTTGTGGCTGAATGTAAACAAGCATAAAAGGCCGATCAAGCTTTTTTATTTTGACCACTTAGGCACAGAAACAGTGACAGACAGCCATAAACAAGAAGCACATGCAACCATACAAAACTTACAACAGCACACAACTATAAATTCCCACTAATCCCAGCTGGATATTTGATAATTCACTTTTATTCCCCTGTGCTTCTCCCTGCGACTCCATCTCCACCATTTTCTCCTCCACCAAGGCTCTCCCACCATTTTCTCAGGATTGAATGCAAATTGGTTAAAACACTGATCAGAACTTATTACAAAATGGAGCCTTGCTTAGAGAAAGAAATGGTGCATCCCTATGAGTGTGTAGATGGGAGGGGCTGGGGGAGCCTGAATGTGGGCCGGGATCGGTGGAAGGTGGGGCTACTGTGTGTATGTGTGTGTGTGTGTGTAAGGGGGGTTTCTGTGACAGGGATGGGAAAATTAGATTTATTTTTTTCATGGGTGAAGAGAGGGAGGATGGGGGACAGTTACGGGGTTCAGTAATGGCACCTCACTGTATTTTATATATGTACAGATGGAAGAAAATGAAAATGTTTTCTGAATAGCTTTTTTTTCTATGCATTTTCTTTTCTCTGTGTGTGTGTGCATGTGTGTGTGTGTGTGTGTGCACCTCTCTGTCTGTCTGCATTTAACCCCTCCTTCTGCTCTCCTTTTTTTTTTTTTTGTGCCGGCAGATCCCCAAGGTTATATCATGTCTGGACATCTAATCAGGCCAAGTCTTGATGTTGAATATGTTGTGCCCCTCATCCTCAAACCCTGCGCTGTTTATTCTATACCTGCCATTACATATTCAAGTCTTTGTCCGGTCTCCCTCGCACACCCCGCTGTGATAAATGAACACGACCTTGGAAAATAAAAAGGTTGAAGAACAATGATCCTACTTTTTATGAATTCATTTTCTCCTATGGAGCCCCGTGTTCAGCAGGTGCAGAGGTAATGCGAATCTCACTCTCGGCCGTGTCTAATAAAGCTTTGTGTTTGAGCATCTAAAATATATTGAAGCGAAATTGAAGCACAGGCTACATATGTGAGCCATTATGTGTAATTTGGGCAGTTAAGACTCTTGTCCCTTGACCTAAAGATACGATTTCTGCACCTTGTCAGTAATAATAAAAAAGGACTAGCTCTCTTCTGGATGTCGCCTTTTCAGTTTTGTGGAATAATTGTGCATCCGTGCATGTGTTTGTCTGTTTTTGACGTCTCTGACAAACTGCTTTAAAAGTACAGAATAATGGATTTTCTGGCAAACTTGGCAGGAGTAATGGCAAGTGAAGTCATGTAAAACTGTCAAAGTTCAGTATTGTAATATTCCAGAGATGTGGACAGTATTACACACTGAGAGCACTTTTAGCAGGAGACACAAACTATGTTCTTGACCTTTCGGTGATGGCGCTGCTCGCTCTCCAGCCCCTTCCCTTGCAGCAGACAGCAGTACCCAGGCCCGGCCAGTAGATGGTGTGCCTCGTTCAGGTTTTCCCGGTTCCCGCTCACTGAACCTTGCTTGCTCACCCGTGACTTGTGAAAGTGCTCCTGGGTAGGCCTCCCTAACCTATCATCCCGCACCCCCCCCCA